>PVKU01006236.1:39401-107841 GCA_004027475.1 Anoura caudifer
AGTAAAAATGTTGCTGCGTGAAATGTCTGAAATTTTCCTGCCTATGTTCTCCTCTAGGACTTTAATGGTGTCATGGTTTATATTTAAATCTTTTATCCACCTTGAGTTTATTTTTGTGTATGGTGTAAGCTGGTGCTCGAGTTTCATTTTTTTGCATGTAGCTGTCCAGTTCTCCCAACACCACTTGTTGAAGAGGCTAGTTTTACTCCATTTTATGTTGCTGCCTCCTTTGTCGAATATTAATTGACCATAGAGAATTGGGTTTATTTCTGGGCTCTCTGTTCTATTCCATTGGTCCACGTTCCTGTTTTTGTGCCAGTACCAGGCTGTTTTGATTACAGTGGCCTTGTAATACAGTCTGGTGTCGGGTATTGTGATCCCTCCTACTTTGCTCTTCTTTCTCAAAATTGCAGCAGCTATTCGAGGTCGTTTATGAGTATGAAATTTTTGTGTAGAAATTAGCTTATCTTTATAGGTCATCAGCCTAGTAATCTGCAAACAATATAACATGCTCTGAGTAGCTAAGATCACCACCTGGACCCTTCCAACAGATTGGAACCACCAAACTTGCCTGTTTCAACACGCAATAAAAACATAGAATGCATTCTATAACAAACTACATTCAGCTTTGCCAATCATTATCTGAAATATTTTTTGTTTCCTCAGGCTAGAAGAATATACTATAATTCATTTAATTTAATTATGAACTATTTTATGCATGTTTGCTTTCAGGAAAAATACACACATCCTACTTCCTATACAAGTTAAGAGAGCTTAACTTGTGCCCCCCCAAAATTCCCCAGGTGTAGAATCTGTAGCCCCATTCTTAAGCCTCCCATCAGACACAAGTCTCATACCAGCCATGATTCCCATGCCTACTGAGTGATGTCTTCCCCAGGCTGGACCTCTTAGCTATAATGCATCAATCATAGAAGCATGCCCAAGGACACCATAGGTGAAAAGAACCTCTTTAATAATATTTTTCACTGATTTTTTAAATTAAAAAAACAGCAAGGAATTCTATATATAAGAATAACTTCCATTTCCATTTTATGCAGAGGTCTGCCATGCTTACTCCAAGCATAAATTAAGCATTCCCATTATAAAATATTTAGGGCTTCATTTTGAAGTCTTTTTTGTGGTTGTAGTAATTCATATTCAGGCACTTTCCAGGTCCTCAAAGCAGCATGAATGCATTTTTAAATCAATTTCCTTGTTTTGCAGAAAGGCAGAGAAGGCCCAAACTGCTCATACAATGAGATTTTTCTCATTAATAATGGCTTTTTGAATAAGTTAAATCTACTTTTGTTTTCCTATCCTAACACTTTTAGTATGATACTTACTTAAATTTCTAAAAAATCTAATGTAAATGCTCATGTAGGTTCTACTCAGGCTAATTCCTCACTGCTGAGATGAGTGTCCTCCCAGCCTGCCACCACGGCACCCCAGGGAAAACCCTGCATCAGCACACAGCACTGTAATGCCTTCACATGTTTGTCCCCACTTCCAGAATGTAAACTTTGGAAAGCAGGAACCTTATCTTACTTGCTTTTTAACTGCAGTTAACATATACATTGGGAGAAAGGAATATATAAAAACCAAATACTGTTCTTTCCCTTCCCCTTTTTTCTTCTTCCCTTCTTCTCTGAACAATTCAGACCTTATTATACAGGCAGAATAAGGCAGGCATCTAAGTGCAAAAGTAAAGCAGGGTGAGAAAGGTGTCCAAGTAGGAGGGCCCCACAGCATGTGTCAGTACCTGAGTGGGATGAGGAGAGCATTTATGTGGGGGGCAACCTTGAGTAGGAAGTGAGAAGCCTGCAGGAGATACAACCCAGAACAGGGTTTCAGAGCCACAAAAGGGTGAAGCAAGAGTCCACGGATTGTAGGAACCCCACTGGGGAGAGTCAGAGCCTAGAGGGTGAAGAGAGCATCCACACCTGGAGTGGACTGCACTGAGAGTGACAGAGCCCTAGCTGGGGGAGGAGGGTGTCCACAGGGAGAGGCACCCTGGCATGAGATGTCACATCCCAGGCAGAGTGAGGAGGGTAATTTTGCAGAGGGTCTGAGCCCAAGTGAAGTGAGGGCACCTCCATTCTCAGCACATGTAGGTATCTGAGCCTAAGCCAGTGAGGGGGGCAAGGAGGTGGCAGTAGGGCAAGGGGTGGGGCAGGGTGGGGCTACAGGGAGGAGGTCTCTGAGCCTGAGAAGAAGGAAAAGGGGGCTGATATGAGGTGCTACGTTAGCACTGGTACCTCAGTGCTAGATGCTATGACCTGTCCCAGAGGGTTGGAACATGGGTGTGGTGAGCAAGACACCCACACAGGAGCAGCGACACTGCTTACATCCAGGGAATGAACTAACAAGCGATCTGAACAAAGGCCTGGTAATGATCATGGGAGCCAAGTCTCTCACTGTCGGAGAGAGTAACAAACATAGAAGGAGACAAAACCCTGAGAAATTTTGTTTTGGAATCTAAATTCATCTGAGAGAACAAATTGTCATGTGTAACTTAAAATTTTTAGAAATTTAAAAATAATCATAATCACTGATTATTACTTAAAATATTAGCATATTTTATATGTACTAAACATAGCATATTTTATGTAATATAAAATTTTAAATACTATATGCTATTTTTCCTTAATTCTCTTTTTAATTTTTTTTTGTTATTCTATCACAGCTGTCCCAACTCTTCCCCTCTGCCCTCCTCTGTTCATCCCACCCCCACTCCCACAGTCAAACCCCACAGCACTGTCCATGTCCGTGGGTCATTCATACACGTTCTTTGTCTAGTCTCCTCCCATCTCTGCCAAGAGTCCCCCTCCCCCCTCCCCTCCAGTCACCCTCAGTCTGCTCCATGTTTCCAAGCCAGAGGCTCTACTTTGTTCATTCATTTATTTTGTTCACTAAATTCCACTTATAGGTGAGATCATATGGTATTTGTCTTTCAACAACTGGCTTATTTCACTTAGCATAATATTCTTCAGGTCTATCCACACTGTCGCAAAAGGTAGGAGCTCCTTCTTTCTTTCTGCTGTGTAGTATTCCATTGTGTAAATGTACCACAAGTTTTTGATCCACTCATCTGACAAGGATTTGATCTCCAAAATATATAAAGAACTCATATGACTCAACACTAGGAAGACAAACAATCCAATTAAAAAACAGCAAAGAATCTGAATACACACTTCTCCAAAAAGGATATGCAGATGGCCCATACACATATGAAAAGATGCTCAACATCACTAGCCATTAGAGAAATGCAAATTAAAACCACAATGAGATACCACCTCATACCTGTCAGAATAGCTATCATTAATAAATCAACAAATAACAAGTGCTGGCGAGGATAAAGAGAAAAGGGAACCATAGTACACTGTTGGTGAGAATGCAGACTGGTGCAGCCACTATGGAAAACAGTATGAAATTTCCTTAAAAAACTAAAAGTGGAACTGCCTATGTGGTATTTTAATCTTAATATATTTAAAATTCTGACATAAAGCTTCAAAAATATTAGTCAGCCACTGTCATCAGAACAGTCTGGTACTGGCATAAGAACAGGCATATAAATCAATGAACAGAAAAGAGAGCCCAGAAATAAACCCACACATTTATGGTCAATTGTTATTTGACAATGGTGGCAAGAGCATACAACAGAGGAAAGATAGGCCCTTCAATAAATGGTCTTGGGAGAACTGGACTGGTACATGCAAAGAAAATGAGACTAGACCACCAACTTACACAATACACAAGGATAAACTCAAAATGGATAAAAGACTTAAACGTAAGTCACAAAACCATAAAAATCCTAGAAGAGACTGCAGGCATTAAAACCTCAGATATCTCATGTATCAATATTTTTGCCAATATATCTCCTAGGGCAAGGGAAATAAAGGGAAAAAGTAAACCAATGGGACTGCATCAAATTAAAAACCTTCTGCACAGCTAAAGAAACGATCGGCAAGATGAAAAGGGAACCCACTGGATAAGAGAACATATATGCCAATGATACATCTAATAAGGGCTTAATCTCTAAAATATACAAAGAACTAATACAATTTAGCACCAGGAAGACAAACAATCCAATTTAAAAATGGACAAAAGACCTGAATAGACACTTCTCCAAAGAGGACACACAGATGACCCACAGACAGATAAAAAAGTGCTCAATATGACTAATCATCAGACAGATGCAAAGTAAAACCACAATGAGATATCACCTCACACCTGTCAGAATGGCCACCATCAATAAATCAACAAACAACAAGTGTCAGCAAGGATGTGGAGAAAAGGGAACCCTAGTGCACTGTTGGTACAGCCACTGTAGAAAATAATATGGAGTATTCTCAAAAAATTAAAAATGGAATTGTCCTATGACCCAGTGATTCCAATTCTAGAAATATATCCTAAGAAGCTCAAAACACCAATACAAAAAAAAATATGCACCCCCTATATTCACAGCAGCTGCTATATATAATAACCAAGATCTGGAAACAGCCTAAGTGCCCATCAATAGATGAGTGGATAAAAAGGCTGTGGCATATATACACAATGGAATACTATGCAGCAGTAAAAATGAAGAAACTCTTACCTTTTGCGACAGCATGAGTGAACCTGGAGAGTATTATGCTAAGTGAAATAAACCAGTCAGTGAAAGACAAATACCATATGATCTCACTTATATGTGGGATCTAATTAACAAAATAAACTAATGAACAAAACAGAAACAGAAACAGTTACAAAAAAATAGACTGATGGTGGTCAAAAGGGAAGAACGGGAACTGGATGAAAGAAAGTAAAGGGATTCATCAAAGAACATATATGCATGACCCCTGCATGGACATGGACAAGATATGGAGATTTCCTGAAGGAGGAGAGGGAGGCTGAGTGGAGGTGGGCAAAGGGAGAAAAAGCAGGGACAACTGTAATAGTATAAACAATAAAATACAATACAAAAAATCAGTGGAGAGAGAGGATATTTCACTCAAGTTGGCAGATCCTGACCTTGAAAGATCTGGGATGGCTCCACCTTCTCACAGCTCCCCTTCCTCTCTGAGCCACTCCCTACCCCTGTGGTACAGGGTAGGTATGTCAAGTGGGTCCCTCACCACCTCTTGTTGCAGAACTCTCTTCACCCAGAAACTGCCTTCTGATGATATACTGGCAGGATGTCATATGCCCTACCTGCCATGGAGTCCATTGCTCCACAGGACACTCACACATCACTGCCACATCACATCAAAGAAAACATGTCAGCTCCTGCAGCTTCCTGCCTCTTCAAGTTCTTCTGCTCATATAGACAGAGGGATAGAACAGCTGCAAGTCAACTGTTCTTACAGGAATTTCCACTCTCAGTAAACAATTCCCTTGGACACCAAATATGCTCTTGCTCCTTGTCTCTCATCCTCCTTCTCCTCCACAGCCTCCTCCTCCTCTTTCTTCTCATTTTCCTCCTCCATCCCTTCCTCAAATTCCCTCACACACACTAGAGTGGGGCTATGGTAGGAGAGAGGGGCTGTATGTGTTTGGGAACTGCAGATCTGGTTCGAGCCCTAGAGGGATTGTCACACTCCAGGTTCCTTTAGAATATGACATAAAGTTTGTCCACTAGTCCAGAGCTACAAGAAAAGTCCCCCTCAAACACCTAATACATTTATTAATGCAAAGAAAATGTCAAGAAAGGTATACACAAAACTGAGGACCATGATTAAAATTAAGTAGGAAACTGGCACAGGAAACCAGAAAAAGGGAAACTTACGCAGGTACTGTCTGAATATTTTTCAAGATTATATTAACACATTACTTATGTAATTTAAAATAAATCAAAACTAATAAAAAATTTAAAAATTTGTCACTGACATTCAAAAAGAACATAGTGAATATAAATAACAGAATGGGCTTTGTCACCATAAATCAATGAAAAAATTAAAAGATAAATAGATTTGCCCATATAAGTAAATAAACATATAGGTGCATATCTCATACAAATACAATTTTTGAAATATCAAAAACCTAATATTAAAATAAACTAGAAACATAAACTAACTCTTAAAAAAATAAGAACAACTATCTAGGTTTGACAATTAATATCTATTGGTCGCCTTGGGGTATTGAATTACCCTTTAGGTTTTTTCTTTTTATTTCTTATAAAATTTCTAAAATGAACATCTATCTCTTTAAAATAAAAAAATAATTAAAAAGAAGTTCCTCTCGCCCCTACTACTCCTCAAAGTATATATGAGTATATATACCAAATATACATTTTTTATAAAATTTAGAATCTCAGTACTAGAGAGAATATAGAAACTTAGAGCCCAGTAAGGAAGTCTAATGATTTTTCATTTTCCCAAAGAGAAAAGAATTTAATAACACTTTTAATTCATATGATAATTTATAGTTAATTTTATGCTTTAAAAAAGTCACTGAAACTTTAATACAGCTGTGCTTCAAGAAATATCAACAGATAAAGAAATTTTAAAATTCTTGAGTTAACCAAAAAGCATATTACATTTTTTATAATTTTAGAATTTTCTATGAACCATTTTCTATAACTTTCTGGCCTTTTCCTTTTCTTTACTTTTTATTTTCTTTTCAGAAGTCATTATTCTAAAAATCCTCCTTTGTTAGAAAGAAAATTTATTTCCTCTGACCTTTAATAATTCTGACATTTAACTCTTTCTTTACTGTGAAACTTTATCTGCTCTTTCTTCATTCACTTAATTTTTATATGAGTGGATGGGATACTAAGACCTAAGATATTATAAATTCCAAAATCAAAATGTCAATGTATTTGTAGAATAAGTATAAAAAATCTCACACATTCATTCATGACAATGTTTCATTACAATCATGAAACATAAATAATCTTATACAGTATACTTCCCAAGAATAAGTGAACTGTAATCCTTTAAAAACTTGTGTAATGTACTTTTTCTCAAAAAGGAAAATGCACTAAGCTTTCTTGTGTCTACAATTTAGCTGTGAATGAACTAGCCAAATACAAGATTATGGTCTACACGCATGGGAGAGAATTTTCTTCAAGATGCTAACCCATAATGAACACAAACACCAAGGCACTTGCATCATTCAGGCCAGGTCCCTGCTCAAATCCAGGAAAGCTGGAAATGGGAGAAAAAAGCAGTGATGAAACAGAAGGCAAGGAAGGACTCCAATAAATATGAATATCGAAGCCTCACTTACTCCCAAAAGCATTCTTTGACAATTCAAAGGCATGAAACTTGCCAGTCAATTCAATCTTTCTATCCATGACTCAATCTCTCTATCATAGAGCTGGTAAAACCCTATGAGCTGAAAAGGGAACCATAAATTATGCATTTCCTGGAGTGAAGATAAACTCAAGAGTGGTCAATTTTACTATTTTCCACATTTGAAAGCATTGCTTTCATTATTCTTGCGTGGACTCAATTTCACTAAAACTGAAGAGGACAAACCGGGTGGTAGTAAGCAAAATCTTCTTGGTGAACTGGTGATATCTCATCCAAACCTACTTACAGCCTGTTAGAGAAGAGTTACAACTTTAGCAAGCTAAAAATTGTCACACAGAAAACAGCAGGCAGCCTTCCCCAGAGAGCTGCAGGTTCTGGACACTTACAGGAGCTAGCACTGAGCCCCTGATCACAGCGGGAAGGCTCCCAGACATGACACGTTCAGCGCCAAAGCCAGGGCTCTAATTAGTGAGAGATTCCAGTCTGACAGTAAAGGGCTTAACCTTCTTTGGGAAATAATGAGCCAGACAATGTTTGAAGCTTCCATGTAAGTTTTCGAGGAGAATGGGGGAGCCGAGAACTGCCTTAAATGTGCTAACTTGACATACACAGGTGACCGAACAATGAACTGTACACTTGACAAAGAACAAGAAAATATTTGGTATGTGCTAGCATCCTTCAGAGAAGCTTTCCTCTTTTGTACCTGAATTAAGATGAAACAGTTTGATAGGACACATTATATGGCTGAGTTACTTAAAAAAAAATAGGAGACAGTGGATAAAATATATTTTATGAAAACTTTTCCTAGATACCAGCTTGTACATAAGTCAACATCTGGGAACTTCTCTGATGAGCAGAGACAAATCTCAGTTTAAAGGCTGAAACTTCATTAGCAAATATAAACATTCAGTGGTTAGAATTGCCTAATATGACATCTACACCAAGGGCCCAAACACTAAATAAATGAGAACATATCCTCTTGACTTCCAATCTAAAGAATTATTACTGCTCCTAAAAGTTGCTTGCATACATGATTTTTTTACTTTTAACTACACAAACTCTTAAGAGTAAGAGTACTTTGACTTTTACTTCATGTAACTGAACTGGAGGGAAAGACACTCATTTTTGATTGTTCACAAAAACAGTATGCATGAATTCTGCAATAAACTAAGTAGAAAACTATTAAATTAATCATTTGGTTTTTCTACTTTACCTACTCAACTTGTTACACTTAAAGTAGCTAAGCCTTCTAGGATAAATAAAAAATGTTTACTGTATATGAAAATTCAGTTATACATTCTAGTAATGCTGAGCTGTCTTCTAATGTTTGTTTAGAAGGTTTAAAAACTGCTGGCTTAGTATTAAAATATTAATTGTGTTCCTAAAAGATTCATCTTAAGAATTCTAAACCTCAAGTAAGTAAAGTTAATAAATCACCAATAGTAGATTTGAAGGTCAAGAACTGGGATTAGAAATTGTAAATGAAGAGCAGTGCAAAACAAACACCTAGCGTAGGTACTGTACTACCTTGCTAAAAGGCAAAAAATGCTGAATTCTGAAATACATCTCTCCCCATGGATTTCACCTTTATGGAATAGAGGGGTTGCGAATGGTACATTTGTTTTCCCAAAGAGGACACTGAGAATCGGGGTTTTTGTTTTCTCTAATGGAAATATTTTGAAAGAACATGAATATATAGACTCCAGAAAGAGACAAATATATTACTTGCATAGAACTATCCTCATTTCTTCTCCCTTCCCTTTTAGTAATGGGCAACAATTTTCTCTTGGGCAAAAAAAGTAAAAGCTCCATTGTGCCACGATCCCAGGAAAAACTAAGTCACTTTATCTGCCACATCTCTTGTCAGGTAAAGCAAGAATTACACCCTGGTGAGTGTGCGAAAGCACCCTGAGCCTTCCAGCAGGCCTCAGTGTTCAAAGATCTCATGAAACACAAATTAGGCAAGTTAACCAGACAGGTGGGCAAATGACTTGGTGGTTCAAGAATACAAACTAATAGATGCAAGCTACCTTATTTGAAAGAAAGTTACCAATTGCTTGTAAATATAAACACTGAAGCACATCACAAGGTTTTAATTGTTCATGGTTATAAAATTAGCCATTATAACTTTATACCACATTATGTTTGCAGTCTTCCAAATCAAGGTTATATCTGGAAAATATAAAGTGCACCTCTTTGTGACCGAAGAAGGTGATGGAGCTTCCCACCTTCCAGCAGACTACATCGTTTTCTCATTTTAGCTATATATAAAATGTTAAAACAAATTTAAAGTAATTAATATAACATTGTTATATTACCGATTATCTGCCTTGCCTGCTAGAATGTAAACTCCCCTCTGGTAGAGATTTTCAGAGTTGTTCACTGAGCATGTAGAACAGTGCCTAGCACCTACCATGAAAACTGTGGAATGAATAAATAAAATAGAAAAGTAAAAATTAAAAAAATAAATATACATATGTAATTGCATGGAAATACTTTTTAGTTCAACAGAATTAGATATTAACTTTAAAAAATAATCTGCAGGAAGTGTTCATCTGATCTCCATAAAGAAAGGTGCCATACAACTGGGCCCTCCAGTGTCCTCCTCAGTGGAGAAAGTCCTCCCTCTCCATGGTGGACAAGTGCTAGCACATGGCGCTTCCCCTCACACACCCGGGCCCTAGCTCTCCACGCTCAGGGCAACAATCCCATACCAGGCTCTGGCACTTTCCATCTGAACTGATTTTACAATAAAATTCATATTGCCATTTATCCAAAGGGATAAACATGGGTTAAATGTTTAGTTCCAAGGACCTGCAAACAGATTTGAATAAAGCTTGAAGCCAAAAAATTAAACTTGGATTGATACTGTAAAGATTTTATTTTTTTATTTTATTTTTTAAATATATTTTATTGATTATGCTATTACAGGTGTCCCATTTCCCCCCTTCATTCCCCTCCACCCTGCACACCCCCTCCCACCCACATTCCCCCCTTTAATTCATGTCCATGTGTCATAAGTTCTTTAGCTTCTACATTTCCCATACTATTCTTGACCTCCCCGTCTATTTTCTACCCACCATCTATGCTACTTATACTCTGTACCTTTTCCCCCTCTCTCCTCCTCCCACTCCCCTGTTGCTAACCCTCCATGTGATCTCCATGTCTGTGTTTCGGCTCCTGTTCTAGCTCTTTGCTTAGTTTGCTTTTGTTTTAGACGTGGTTGTTAATAACTGTGAGTTTGCTGTCTTTTTACTGTTCATATTCTTTATCTTCTTTTTCTTAGATAAGTCCCTTTAACATTTCATATAATAAGGGCTTGGTGATGATGAACTCCTTTAATTTGACCTTATCTGAGAAGCACTTTATCTTCCCTTCCATTCTAAATGACAGCTTTGCTGGATAGAGCAATCTTGGATGTAGATCCTTGACTTTCATGACTTGGAATACTTCTTTCCAGCCCCTTCTTGCCTATAAGGTCTCTTTTGAGAAATCAGCTGACAGTCTGATGGGAACTCCTTTGTAGGTGACTGTGCCCTTATCCCTTGCTGCTTCTAGAATTCTCTCCTTCATTTTAATCTTGGCTAATGGAATTGTGATGTGCTTTGCTGTGTTCCTCCTTGGGTCCACCTTCTTTGGGACTCTCTGAGCTTCCTGGACTTTCTGGAAGTCTATTTCCTTTGCCAGATTGGGGAAGTTCTCCTTTATTATTTGTTCAAATAAGTTTTCCACTTGTTGCTCTTCTTCTTCCCCTTCTGGTACCCCAATAATTCGGATATTGGGACTTTAAAAGATGTCCTGGAGGTTCCTAAGCCTCTCCTCATTTTTTTTGAATTCTTGTTTCTTCCTTCTTTTCTGTTTGGTTGTTTCTTTCTTCCTTTTGGCCCACACTGTTGATCTGATTCCCAGTTTTCCTCCCATCACTATTGGTTCCCTGTGAGTTTTTCTTCATTTCACTTATTATAGCCTTCATTTTTTCATCTAATTTGTGAGCAAAATCAACCAATTCTGTGAGCATCCTGATCACCAGGGCTTTGAACTTTGCATCTGATAGGTTGGCTATCTCTTCATTGCTTAGATGAACTGGCTCTGGCGCTTTGATTTGTTCTCTGGTTTGAGCCATTTTTGGTTTTGTTTCTTGGGTTTTTTTTTTTTTTTTGGTCTAGTCACAGCCGTTATGCAGTGAGGGGTGGAGCCTTAGGTGTTCCCCAGGCGGGGCAGCCCAGTCGCTGGGTAGTGATGCTGTATGTGGGGGTGGGGTCCGAGAGGGAACAATGGTGCTTGCTCTGCTCTGAGTTTCCAGTCCCTTCCACCACTTCCCCTTCCCCTGGATTATCTGCACACAAATGTGGGACCACCTGGTCAGCCAGCGGCCTTGCGTGGCCTCACTGGGTCTGCACAGTTGCCACCCGGTGCCCCAGGTCCACTAGCCACCCCCTGTGCACCTGGGGTCTGCCAGCCCCTGCTGCCTGTGTGCCTGGTCCGCACCTCCACTTTTTCCTGTTGCAACTCCTCCCCTCTTACCAGTCTGGATGAATGGTTGTCGGACTTCCATACAATTCAATTTTCCATCAGTTCTGGTTGTTTTCTTGTTTCTAAATCTTTGTTGTCCTTAATTTTAGTTGTGAGAGTAGGCACAGTGTGTCCACCTATGCCTCCATCTTGGCTGGAAGTGATACTATAAAGATTTTTATGTCTGCTTATTCAAACATTGAATTGTGAGGTAACAACTGAAAAGCACTATTGTAATTTTTTCATGACAATTTTATTGTTAGGTATTATTTGAAATATAAGCTCTATCTTCCTGAAATATGATAGTTCAAACTGTTTGGTAAGCTTTTGATAACAAATGAGTGTGTTAGGCATCTTAGAAAAAATTGTGATGAATTTTGTGAAGGGTAAAGTTGAACCTCTCCTCCCTAATTACAATCCCCCTCCCTCTCAACATACACTGCAAGTCCAATCATCACCCTTACTCTCTCCACACAAGGAGATGCCATCTTGAAGACATCGATGCCTTCCTTCTTGCTAAATCTTCCTCTCAATCATTCTTTGGACAGCATTTCATGATTTCTACTCTCTTAGTTTAGGTGACACTCTACAATCCTAGATATTTTCCTGCTTTTGCAAACAGACCTGAGACTTCTCACACCACTGCTCATTGAAATCATCCCAGAGAGCCAAGTTTTCTCTTTTGTTCTTTTGTTTGCATTGACATCTCACACGTGCCTATAACTCTACCCACTAGGGTGTGTGTTTTCTTGGATCATGGACCATTCTGATGCTCAGCGAGTGTTGAGTGAATGATTCCTATTCTCGTCTAGCATCAAGTCTATCATGCTTGTCCCATGGGATTATGAGATACTGATTAAAAATATGCCAATAGACAAAGTTAACAAAAAATCTTTTAACTTGCAAAAAATATGGAAACTTACAGATTTAGTTACACAAAGCAAGAAACAATACAACATATATTCAGTTAGGGAATAGGCTTCCCATACCCGCCAAGTCCCCATAGAAACAAATAGTGCAAGTAAGAGTTTTACAAAGTTAAACGGTTCAGCTTTCCAGCCTCAACACTGCCTCACCTGACTCTTCTCTCTGATTACTTGCTCATTCAGGTTAGTGGCTGGTGTTAAACAACACTGGCACATTCCTGAATGTTGACTGGGAAACTAGAAAAAAACAAAGATACAGCATTCCTCAGGAGGCCCAGGGTTTAGACCTGTCCTAGATCCATTTCTGCCGGCCTCCAATACCATTTACCTATAGAATATCTTCAAGTCCTTCCATTCCTTCAAAAGTAAGAGGTTCAAACATGTTTCCATTCAAAACAGGGTTTTGCCTTTTTTCAATGGTTTAAGTAAAAACAAAAGTTTTATTTAAATGCACCTATCCTACATTCTAAATGATCCATCATAATAATTATTTTTATTGGCTAGTCTATTTCCTTGTATTCATACAGCCACCATATTAGGATAAATTCATAGCAAACTTGAAGTAAACATGCCTGTTCTGAGCTGAAATGTGTCCACCTTCACCCTGAAAATTCATGTCAAAGTCTGTACCCCCAGTACCTCAGAATGTGACTGTAGTAGGAGTACTGCCTTTAGAGAGATGATCAAGTACAATAAAGTTATATGGATGGGCCCTCATCCAACATGGCTAGTGTCCTTATATGAAGAGGAAATTAGGACAGACACACATGGAGGGAAGACCATGTGAAGACAGTGGAAGAAAATAGTCAAAGAGAGAGGCCCTCAGAAGAAACCAACCTTGCCGACACCTTGATCTCATACTTCTAGCCTCCAGAACTGTGGGGAACTAACTTTGTGTTGTTTAAGACACCCAGCCTGTGGTACTTCATTACAGAAACTGTAGCAGACTAATACAGTGTCCATCTCATTATTTAATCCCTTTATTTGGCCAATGACCCATTGCTCTCTGAACAGTATATACTTAGCATCTTTTTCTCTTGGTTTCAGGTTTTAATCTCTTTGTACAAGTTCCCATCTGAAAGACACACATTAAGCATCATTCCTTCTGTTCCTCTGCTCTTCCTTTTCATGTCTTCAATCACAGCCATTACCTCAGGGATCTTTTTATACAGATGTTTCACCCCTCAGTCATGCCACTCCAAATAAATTCACCCTAGATTCTCTCTTTAAATTAAAGCTTCCTATATAAGTCTATCCTAGCAATAAAAATAAAAAAAAAAAAAACTATTTGGCTCCTTCTAATTCCTGCATCAATAGTTAATCCCCATTCCTGATCTTAGAGAAAAAGCTTTCAGTTTTTCAACATTGGGTATGACATTAGCTGAGGGTTTATCATATATACCCTTTATTATGTTGAAGTATTTTCCTTCTATACCTATTTTATTAAGTGTTTTAATCATAAATGGATGTTGTATCTTATCGAACTGTTACCAAACAAAAAAGGGAAGTTTGTCTGCCTGCCACCATAAATGCCAAACTCAAGAGGCAGTTGCTGGTGAAAAAGGAAAGAGGTTTTATTGAGATGCTGCAAGATACGTGAGAATGGCAAATTCCCCATCTGAAAGCCCATCTCCTCCTCAACACCAAGACAAAGTCCAACCATCCTCAGCAAGATGAAAACAAAAGCCAATGACCAGAGTTTTTGCTCCATTTTAAAATACAGTCCTTTAAGGCCCACACTGGCTGCTAAGCAGTCATCCAGGTAGCTTAGCTTGTTCCCAGCTGCGATCCGTTTCAGGCTCCCTCATGGAGCTTGCATGTGGAGCCAGTGTGGTAATGGGCCGTGCAACTGCTAGAGCCACCATGTCACATACTCTGGGACAAGACAGCACAGGAACACACTGGCCTGTGCATCTCCAGGTGGGCAAGAGAGCAAGAGAGGCTCCCTCCTGGAGGCTATAGGCCACATGGCCTTAGCAGCCATGGAAAGAACAGGCAAGTCCACTTTCTAAATACAGGTCATAAGCCAGCGAGCCACAAGCAAGAGAGAGCCTTCTTTGTTCCCCTGGATTTATATTAGCTGAGGTATGGGATGGAAAAGGTGCTTTCTCAAAATGACCAATCAACTTCCCAAACTTTCACACACTTCAGGTTAGTCCACCTCCCCTCTAATCCCTTCTTTCTCCAGGCTAGACTGACAGGCCTCTTTGGTCCAGCACCCCCTCCTGACATTATTTTGACTTCTATGGCATATGTGCCTGCCAACCCCTGGTCCCACAGCCAATGCAGTACCAGAGGGGTAGCGGGGGAAGGACTTTTCATGTGCTGAATGTAAAAACCTCCCCCTGCAGCCATCTTAACCAGGGGTAAGATTCCCAAGGCTCCAACCAACCATCCCACTGGTAACAAAATGCTTTTTCTGCATCTATTGATATGACCATATGATTTTTATCATTAATTTTGTTAATGTGGTGCATCGCATTGATCAATTTATGTTTGTTGAACCATCCTTGTGCCCCCGAAATGAACCTCACTTGATCATGATGTGTTATCTTTCTAAAGAATTGTTGGATTCTATTTGCTAGTATTTTGTTTACGATTTTTACATCTTTATTCATCAGAGATATTAGTCTGTAGTGTTCTTTTATTGTGTGCTATCCTTGCCAGGCTTTAGTACCAGGGTAATACTGGCCTCATAAAATGTGTTAGGAAGAATTGTGTGCTCTTTAATTATTTAGAAGAGTTTAAAAAGAATAGGTATTAAATCTTTGAAAGTTTGGTAAAATTCCCACAGTTACTTTTCAGTGTTTATAGAAATGGAAGTATTTTTGCCATTATCTATTTGAATTAACTTTAACCTGCTAGGATACTGATATGTAAGAATGCTTCAAGAGAAGGTTAGCTAAGCTAGAAAAATCTTGTGATCATTGAGGTCTATTATCACAACTATATTCTGGGAAAATTAATGTCCACAAGTAAAAGAAGAGAACTTAAAGAATAAAAAGAAAGTAAGCAAATAAAAATCTACAAAACTTTTAATACACACACATTTAAAATATACATATTTTAAAGGCATTTTAAATTATTAAAGAGGAATTATTATGCTTGCTATATCACATTTTGTATTACAGAGTGTATTCATTTCTGCTGGTAAGATCATTATTATGAGGAGGCACTGAATACTAAGTTTAGCAATACAAACCAATAACTATCATCTTTATATAGGACAAATATTATTTTTTTCATGTGCAATGATCTCCAACATGGTTAGGTCAAAAGAATTACAAGCAATTATAATAGCTATTATGAACTGTATGATTCACCTTCTCCCTAGCTAGGAACAAAACCTTTAAACAAAGTGAGTTCTACTTTATTGACATAATTTCTAAGAGGAAAAAATTTTAGACAAAACCAATAATAAATCGATGCTCTAAAAATATGTCCTGTAATAAGAATATTATGAAAGGCACAATACCTATTTTCCTAAATTGTTTGATTGGATCACAATATAAAAACAATAAATTTAGAGCATTTTATTATATATTTTTCCTTCAATATCTATCTCTAGGCCAAAAAAGACTACAAAGACAAAAGAAAATATTTCAGATAACAAAAGTGTACTAGTCCAAAACATATTCTATGGGAAGATAGAAAAAGCTATCTTGTTTCTTGCAATTCAAAAAAAATCTGACTTTTTGCTTTTCTTCTGTTTTGTTTTTTTTGTTGTTGTTGTTGTTGTTTTTTTAGCAAATCAAGTGACAAATCTGGAGCCTGAAATCAAAATGTTTTTAAGAGGAAAGTAAAATTTATCTTTCAAAAAATAGAACTCAATTATAACTAGATTTAGAACATAGGTCAAGCTCTTTCTATGCTTTCTTAGAAAATAGAGGGAAAGCCAAAAAAATCTTCCCTAAAAATCCAAATCAAATATTAGTTTATGGAAGTTCTAATTTTCTTGGATATTTTCTAGTTAAAAGCATGTCTCCTTAAACGTCTTAGCTATACAATATTTTTTAAAAGAAGGAGAAAGAATGAACAGTATGAACCAATTCTAGTCTCTTAAGAAGGCTGTTCTCCAATTTCTGGGTTTGTGATGTAAAAGGGAAGCACTGCCCTCTAGGGGAACCAGGGTTTTTTAGAGCGGGCAACTATTTTACTGTAATGTAATGTTGCTATACACATATTGTGCAACTAATTTCAGTTTATGTTCTGTAAGGCTTTTAAAAACTCAGAAATAGCTTCTGTATAGGAAATACTAAAAAATTCTAAATTAATTTAAGATTTTTCAAGAGTTTGTTAAACACTGTAATTTTGTGGTACATTAATTTAGAAACCTTCAAATAATGTATTTGTATTGTACTTGTGCAATAAAGGTTTGTCTGAGAAAAGAAAAAGTTTTTGGTTTTTCTTAAAATATGTAGATATAAATCAAACAGACTTTCCCCCCAGTTACTACAGCAATAGAAACATGTATACAATACATATGATCTTATATTAAACTAAAAAGAAAAGTTGGTAACAAAATTGACCCATATAATTTTGGTACCATAATCCAAACTTAACATTTAGAGAGTTTAAAGGCAAGTAAAAATAGAGGAAAATTTAAAACTTCTCCTCTATTTGGCTAGAATAACCATTGCTATTGCTACAATGGCTAGCTGTGGCAATCTAGGTCAAGAATTTCCCCAATTCCAGAAGAGTTTTCAGCAAACCCACATATCCCAGAATCAAAATCAGAAATTGAAGCAAGTCATTTGAACACCTGGGTCTCTGTTTTTAACATAGTTAACCAGTTTTTTTACACATTATTCTCCCCAGTACCACAACCAGGAAAACACATGGGCACTGCCTTGCCCACGCTTCCACCAGAGCAGCCTTTCTCTTGTCTTCCTGTTTGGATTTCATAGAAACTGAAGTGGTTCCAGGCTTTATGAAGGAAGGGAGGGAAGGAAAAAGGGAGGCAGGGAGAAGAGAGAGAAGAAGGGAAGTGGAGAATAAAAAGCAGCTTGAGAACTGTTGAAGTAGAAGGTCTCTTTAAATTCCCTTCTTGGACTGTATGAATCTGTTTCCTTTGGTTTTCTATTTAGGGGTGGCAACAGCAACGGTCAGGTTGACTCAAGCTAGTTCCTAAAATGAGAGATTACACCAAGGACAAAGCCAAGGCTGAAGCCAAGGATGAAAACAGGGTAGGGCATTGTATGTCCTTAGCATAAATTCTACACTGTAGAACACTCTTACAAGAAATACAAAATAGAAGAGAATTTTACAATGGAGCATCCAAGCACATTATATCATGCAGAAGATTACTTGGCATGCCGCGGGATTTTTCTTCCTCAGTGTATATCTGCCAGCCACCTCACACCAACTTTCATATAGACATGTCCCCTTGCCTTCCTGTCTCACTCCAAAGTGTCACAGTATATTTACAGAACTATAAATATGTCACAGGTGAGAGGTTTCAATGAACTATTAACAGAAATTGCCAATAGAAGTTTCTGGTTTGCCCTTATTGTTTTTCCACAAGCATGGATGGAACTGGAGAGCATCATGCTAAGTGAAAAAAGCCAGGCGGTGAAAGACAAATACCATATGATCTCACCCTTAATAGGAACCTAATCAACAAAACAAACAAACAAGCAAAATATAACCAAAGACACTGAAATTGAGAACAGACTGACAGTCACCAGAGGAGAGAGGGGAGGGAATTTCAGGGGAAAAGGGGAAGGGATTAGAGCAACAAGTATAAAAGACACATGGACAAAAACTAGGGGGGTGGAAATGGAAGGGAGGTGGGGAGGGCTGGGGCAGTGGGCTGGGATGGCAGTAAAAGACGGAAAACTGTACAAGAAGAAGAATTAAAAAAAAATCACTATTTAGAATAGGATCTGGAAGCCACAGTCTTTTCCTGCATCTTGAGATTCAACCATATTGTAAAATTCTCAGCCACTGGTTTTAAATGCAAAGATTCTTTGACCAGGGCATGAGGAATTTTAGAACACAAACTACACATACTCATTTAATCATGAAATCCAAATTGGCCAGGCTTACCACACAATCCTGGCTTGTTTGCACCCCACCCCCACAAGGCAGTTACCTAATGCAGCAACACCACCTCAGAAGAAATGACATTATTCTTGCATAAGTCTCAGAACATCTCTCCCACTTTTTCCTGACGCTTGCACAGGTAGCTTACTATAATGAACTGGTGATCAGCAGGCATTTAGAAGCCCTTCCATTCCCTTGCCCAGCCAGTAGAGACAAATTCCGTCCATGCTGCACTTCCAGCCTCTCTGACTCACTCCTGCAAACCCACCCAGCAGGCCCTGAATCTTTTCTTCCCCCCAACCCAGTCCCCTCATTTTGTCTGCTGACAAATAATTTGTCTTTATTAGGGTTTAAAAACAACTCTCTCTTTTAAGAAAATGTCTGATATAACTAACGAGATATACATTTAGTGTAGACATAAAATTAGAGAATAAGATTTTATTTCTGAAACTTCTACCAAAAAAAGAAATTTCAAGCAAAGATGTTTAAAATTAGTTGATAGTTAGTGTTATAATCCAGCTCTCAACCAAAATCCTATCCATGATTTTCTTTCACACAAGCTTGGGAGATGTAACAATATTGTAAATATCTTTAATAAGTCAAATTCATAATGCAATCATGCCTTTTAATGGTCCCCCAAACATGATCAAATTTTTTACGTATGTCTGACTGCATGACAAGTGAAACAACGTACAGAATGGATACTGAAGTTCCAAAAATACTCAAAGCTTCCTGGAGAGAAGCAAGGCCTGGAATTATCTTCCTATTTAAACCAAAGGTCCCCAAACTAAGTATTATTCTTTCACCATCTGATAATAATCACATCTACTGTGTATTTACTATTTGGTACATACTACACAAGCACTTTTTAAATAAATTAACCAATCTTAAGTGTATGATTGTTACTGGCATTTTATAGACACAGAAAAGAGGCACAAACAGGTTAAATGATCTGCCTGGATTCACCAGCAACGAGTGACAGGGCTGAGACTGAAACCAGCAGCGTGTGCGCAGGCCCCAGCTACCCTGAGATGCCTCCAAAAAGTCTGCTGTGGAAATGTGGTGTGGATACAGCACAGATACTGCCCTCTGTATTTTTCAGTTTTGTGGAGGACTAAAAGACCCTATCCATGCCCGGATGCCTATCAAATACACACTTCTCATTCCTTTCAATCTGTCACTACATTTGTTCTGAATGTAAAAAAATATTCAAAAAAGGAAAAACAACCCTGACGTAAGTGCCACTTGATTAAAGCTCAATCAGTACATTATTTTTATATACATTAAAATTGTGATTTCCCTACTTACCTTAAATTTGTGATGATATCTAGAATAGTTTTATGTCACAAGGGCAAAGATCTGACATCACTGACAGCCAGTAAAACTTTCTCTCAGTATTAATTTAAAATGTTCGTATCAACATGGACAATTAGGCACAAGTTTTGACTGAGGAATTAAAAGACTGTATGAACAAACAGTTCAAGAAAATGAAGCAATGAGTCAAAATTATATTTGAAACCAAAACATTTTATATAATTGTAAAGGAAATAAATTAGGATTATTCAGTTAAATTTCAAGAAAAATGTAAAGGTCAGATACAAGAATGTTGTGTTTTGTGCATAGTATTCCTCACTACTTTTCAATTTCTGCATATTTATGTTACACTTAATTCTTAACATTTTAGTTATTCTAAGCAGAGTAAATGACTGCGGTATTCACTTATTTACTGTGTGGTTAATGTAATGAATAAAATATGCTCTATGTGCCCAAAACCAGATTCAAATATTTAATCAGCAGTTGCCAAAACTACCCAATGTTATTTCTCTCAAAAATGTGCAAGTTGAGTAGGACCTTTTTTTTTTAAATAAAAATTTTTGTGCATTTAGTTTTTGTTACTAATGTAATTTAAATTGCAATGCTCTACAGCATCTGGCAACTGGGGCCAAGTTTCACAACTCACATTTGTCAGTACACAAATATTGACATTATGCTGTCTATCTGTTTTGACTTGTGAAATTCTGCTATTTCTGACTCCCAAGGTACTATGATAGGTTTGCAAAAGCTTCTCTATTGCCCTTATCATGTTAAAAAAAAAAAATCAAATGAGAGTAACACTTTGCTGCCAGAACAACAGAACAACTTGGGTTTCTGGTAAAGATTATGGATATTTTTCCCAGAAATGTGCTAAATACACAATAGAACAAGCATTCATATTATCCCTAACAGTATCTACCTCTTTTGTTTAGTATAAATCAACATATACAAGGGCTGCTGTATAAATGTGGTCCAAATATTGTTTCTAGTCTAAACATATCCTTACAAAATTCTGTGATCCTAGTTTTTCTGTAACATTAAATTTCAATATAATGTATAAATTTATCATTGCAATTTTTAGTAAATATTCTTTGCAACTTTGCAAAATACTAGAAATAAATAGACATAGAAAGTACACATAATAAAGATTTTAAGTTAGTATAAAGTAAATGCTTGTTGTCACAAAATATAGCACAAGAACAAAGTATTTGCCAACAAAGCACCCTAAGTTCACCATTTAGAGAAAATTGAGCATATATGTTTAGATGTAAAAGGCATACAAAAACCCAAATCAAACTTGTAGATGTAAAAACCACAAATGTCTGATGAAAAATACACTGCCTATGACTCATAGCAGATTAGATATTGCAGAAGAAAAGATTAGTGAACCTGAAGACACAGCAATAGAATCTGCACAAAATGAAAATTTACAAAGAGAAAAAAAGGCTGGAAAGTATAATAAAAATTAGTAGAAGAGAGGGAACCTCAAATAATTTAATAGATATGTAATTAGAGTCTCTAAAGGAGCAGAGAGTGGAGAATAAACAAAATCTTGAAGAAATAAAGTCTGAAATTTTTCCAAATTTGATGAAAACTATAAACTCCCAGATCCAAGAAGCAAACGAATCCCTAGGACAAAAAATATATAAAGAAGCTAAACCCAAGCACATTATAATCAATTTTCTTAGAGTCAACCATGAACAGAAAATTTTTTAAAGCAGCCAGAAGCATAAATTTAGAAATAATAATATAATAGCATTCTTGCAGTCATGTTTCCTTTGAAAACAGTCTAGATTCCTCTTTCTATAGTCCCTCTAATTAGCACTAACATTTTATTTTTTATTTAAATGTCCATTCACATGTATTATTCAGAAGCCAGACTGGGAGTATGGTGAAGTAAGAGAAGCTCCTTGAAAAATTTTAATACTTGAAAAATTCCTTTCAGGCAATTGGTAAGAAATAATGATCCCCCCTCCCCCTCAAAAAAGAATCACAAAGGATACTGTCATTAACTGAGCACTCAATAAACATATTTTGAATAAATATCTTTTAAGAGGCAAATTAAATTAGCCTGTTTAAATTTCAGAGATGACTCTTCAACCAAATAAATATCTGTTTTATAATAATGCATTTAATAGTATTATCCCTCCAAAATCACTTAAAAATGTGACCAATATTTTTAGCATAACATACAAATATGGCTGTCATTCTAAGTAGACTAGCAGACTTTGGTTCTTGTGGAGCAAAATAACCATAAACTGTACATGTTTCTTTAGGAAAACATAATAAAAAAGAGCTGATAAATAAGATTATTGGGGACAATTGAATGGATGTTCAGTATTCAGATCTCTGTGCTCCAAAAAGAAAAAAAATTACACAACCAGACTAAATAAAAACACTTCTAGAAAATTAGAGAAGTGATAAAAAATTCAAGATTAGAAATGTTTAACAGAAAAATGAATCATATAATAGAAATAAACTCTTGAACAGTTCTGAAAAATGTTGAAGCTGAATTATAAAATAAATGTTCAAATATACAATTTAATATCCTTCCCAGCACATTTCAGTATTTCCCTGAACCAATTTTATGTACATGTAATTTATGTTTCTGTGTCAAACACCTGCATGTTATAAATATATTAACACAAAAACCTATTTTGAGGATTTTATTAAATCAGAAGCATGTACTAGTGTGCTTCCATTCAGTTGAAGAAGTTAATACAAGAGTTGTTGGCTAGTTATGGTACAAAACTGAGCCAGGGAAAACATTCATTTATTTATATACTGTAGCAGATGAAAATGTTTCATTTACGCTGTGCCCAGAACCACAAAATTTATCAAATAAATTTGCAGGCTCTCTCAACCAAGTAAAGGCTACATTTCCAAAGACACTGTAAAATTCTCATTAATTAAAAAAAAATAAAAAATTAGCACTGCATAATGGTATCTAAAACCCAAAATAGGAAAAATAATAGTTTGTAAATGATGAAAAGAATAATGCATATTTTGTAAAATAAAGTATGTTATGCAGAAATTGGGGAAACAATAATCCTAAGAACATTTCATGCAAAAAAATAAAGATTGCTTATGATAAAGATAAAAAACCTGGGGTCTAGGTTTAAACCAAGTTTGTATTATTATAACAAGCATATAGGGAGACCTAAATTTTTCTACTTTTAAATTACTTATTTATAATACCACTTACAATCAGCCTTTTAGTTTAGCATGGAAAAAAATACAGCATCTAAATACCTAAATCAAGTCAGCCAGCAAACAAGGATGGAGCCTAGCTAAAAATTCCCATCCCTGTATTTCAGTGGTTCACCCCAGGGGTGATTTTGCACCCTAGGGACATCTAGCAATGTCTGGGGACATTTTTGGTTATCACAACTGAGGGGGAGGCAGTGCTACTGGCATCTAGTAGGTAGAGAAGTAAGGAATGGTGCTAAACATCCTCAATGTCCTGGAAAGCAACTGCATAAAAGAATTACCTAGTTCAATATGTCAACAGCACCCAGGTTGAGATACTCTGCTATACAAATAGATGCCCTTGTTTAAGACACCCCTCCCTACATCAATCAGCTAAGACCAGGATAGCAGATCAAGCAGAACAAAGGTCAGTGATCTCCACAAAAGTCCCTCAGGAAAGGGTGCTATATAGAAGACAACATGATTGACCTAACATGTTGTGAAAACACAGGGTACTTTCTTTTCTGTCATCACCAAATTGCTTCACTCATCTGTCTCTCAGCTCTCCAGGGCTTCTACTTGGCTGAAAGTTCGTATGTTTGAATCCTCCATGTATCTTTATTTTTCTCTTTTTATTATGGAATAGAACGGCATAATGTGGCCATCACTCAGCTTTAACAAGTATCAACATTCTGCCATTTTTGATCTTGTCATTTTCTTCTTTAGTTCTACCACTTTTTTGTTCAATGATTTTGCTGGGGTATTTAAAAGCAAATCTCCTATTATTACACCAATTAATATTTCAGTTTCTTGCTATATAGTTACCCCTGAAAAAAGATACTCAGCATGAACTAGATATGAACAACTGGGGAACTGGGCAACAATAGAATGAGATTAATTTGGTAAAATGAGGAGGGCACGGGAGGGACCAGAGCAAATATCCCATATTTTGACTTGCAGGAGGGCAAGCCCTTCATAGCTACAAGGAGTGAGCCAAGGGCTGCACACTAGAAGATGATAAAAGCAAAGGTGTTTGTGGTAGCTGCAGTTGGACACACATCCATTAATTAGGTCCTGTATTAGGGTAAGACAGTGGTGAGATGGTATCACATAGATGTCAGCAATAAACCAAGAGCCTATATCAGGAACGTTAGTAAGTCCCAAAGCTCCTGCCACTCTAACAACTTGATAGCTACCTGGAGTGTTCTTATAAGGCTTCTAGCACTCCGAGGAGGGGGGAAAATTCCAAAATGAGTAGGGAATAGGGAAATCGTAGCACGTGCCACAGAGTTGTCATTTCTTCTCTGGGAACTAAAGTAATAAAACCTGGAGAGAAAATAAAGCTTCCATGGAAAAGAGACACATTACCTGATATTCCAGGAGGCCAGAGGAAGGAAGTCAAAAGCAACATGCATCATACCTCAGAGCCACATGAAAGGGTAGTCTGCTCCTTGGCATCCTGCCTATTCTCTACCAAATGTGGGTGGCCCTCCACAGATAAATCTATTCAACAGATTTATGCCAACAACATAGAAACTGTGTGACTTGCAACTGTGCTATATCAAAATAAAAGTGGGCAGCTAAAATTCCAACTGTGTTCTTAGGGGAAGAATTTAAAACTACTGGTTTAAATAAAAAATGCTCAACTCATAAACATACAGTCCCAAGGAAAGAATATGTATTCTGGCTTCTCTAGTGTCCAGTCTCCAAAGAGCAGTTCCTATATTTTTTTGAAAATGCAAATCTGATCGTGTTACACATTACTTAACATCCTTCATTTATTCCCACCTTACTCCAGAATGAAGTCCAAAATCCTAACACAAGCTGACCTGGCCCTTGCCTACTTTTCCTCCTCCTACGGCACAGCATTCGGCCTTGCTCTCCTTCCACACTGGCCTCCCTTCCTTCCTGCACTTGTGCTTAACTGTGTTAAGTATTTTACACATACATTTCATTCAATCCTCTCAAAACCGTATAGAATAGGTACAGTTATCATTTCCACGAGAGAAGTGCCTGGGCATGGAAAAGGCAAGTGTAGTGCCTAGTAACGGGCTTCACTACATGTATTTCAACTAAAGCCTTCTGCAACAAAGCCTTGTAAAAAAAAAAGTACAGATTTTGTTTTTAGATCACAAGCAACCACTAGTCTCATTATTTAGTGTATTTTTTTTTAAAAAGTAACTTAGCTATAAAAATACAATAATGCCCCCATTTAATTCCTGTCAGACCTCTGACCATTTCTAATCTTATATTAGAAGTTGGTTTAAAAGATAAAAAGTTTGAAAAACCTATCCCAAAATCCATAAACTTTACATGGCAGGACAAGCAAAGTTACGTGTAGACCCCAACAACTAAGTAAACCATATCATTGTAAATACATGGATACATTAGTCAGTGAGAAGAGCTAGTACTTCCATAGCATCTGAAGGTATTCAATTCTAGTGAGTGACAGCACAACATACTCAATGCATTAGAATGTAGTTCAATGCATTAGAATGTAGTTCAATATTCTAGACTCAAATAGGACTTAAGTCAGGGAAGTCAAACTTTGTACAAATATTTTCATTCCAAATAAAACAAAAGCTTTGATACTTACAGATTTGTTTGAATTATTTTTAAAAAATTATATTATACTTATAATTTTTACTAAATGAGGTGTACAAAAGCAATATAATGGCCAACCATCTATTAAATACTCAAGTATAATTTAAGAGTTAAGAATTCACTGACTTAAATATAGGGAATAAATTTGTTGTGCTAATGGAGACACATATGAAGTTTGTATCTGTGTTTCAATGTGCATATATAAATTAAAATAGTAAACATGAACAATTTATAGCTGTTTTATAAGCCTCAGGAGAAATCGTGTAAATTTTAGATTCATTTATTCAGGAGAACAAAATATATTAGCTTTCTTTCTCACTGCTATTTCCAATTTCTCTTTAACTGTCCTATTATATGTATGCATTATGTTTTAATATTTATTATGTTTCCTTATTATGAAAGTAATAACACATTTTTATACATACCTTTGAAAATACAGAAAAGGGAAAAAATTAGATACCACAATTTAAAGATTATTACTCCTGTTAATATTCTGGTATATATGAGGTCTATCCAGAAAGTATCCAGTTCTTGAAAGAAAGTATCCAGACTGACAACAACCATGTGGAGATTTTTTTCTACACTAACAACCAATTCTCCAACACCATTGGGTGTCCAGCAATTCAAAATAATTCTGACACTAATTCCCCGGGTTAGCCGACTCCACAAGTTACGAGCTTAGTCCCACAGGCTACCTCTACTTCACGTGCCAGTGGTAAAATGAGGTGCCCAGGATAGCCACACTTCTGCCCAGCCACTGCAAATTCAGAGGTCCCCACTCTCCCCATCAATGTCAATAATTCACTAGGTTGGCCTATAGAATTCAGGAAACCACTAAAATTTCCTGGTTTATAGTAAGGATACAACTCAAAAACAACCAAATAGAAGAAACACATCAAATAGGGCATGAGGGAGGAGGGCTGGACCAGAGCTTCCATGCCCCGTCCAGAGGTGCCGTCCTCCCAGAACAAGAACGTGTTTACCAACCCAGAAGCCCTCCAAACCCTATTCATTTAGGGATTTGTGGAGATTTCGCAGGCAGGTATGATGAATTAAATCGCTAGCCAGTTTTGATTGATTTTAATCTCCAGCCCCTCTACCCTGCTTGGAAGTCAGTGGGCAGGGCTGAAAGTTCTAACTCTCAAGCTACCAGCTCCCATCCTGAAGCCATTTAGGGTTTCCCCCAGGAGTCATTTCATCACCATATAAAGGACAAATAAAATGAAGATATACTTGAAGATCCCCCAAACAGACAAAATCAGATAAGCCAGTAAGCAAAACAACCTAGCTACATTCATGAGTTAAGCAAAACTTAATTTAGGTTATTTCTGGAAAATGCCTTCGATAATCATAACTGAAATTTAAGTTATCTTCCTAAAGCAGTATTAGATAACCACTTTTCACCAACTCCTAGCCATCTGGAAATTTCTATTGTATTAATCAATCATTGTACAGGTTAAATAACTTCCTCATTTTCACTTTATAAGCCATTCTATAACATCATGCCTCTGAGCTTCGTATCATTTTCAGGTTTGAAGTCTGCAAACTGTTTTTTCACTCAGTTTAACATTCATATCTAGTAAAGTTCTCTGAAATTTCTTTTGATAACTGTAAATTCCAAGTCATTTAGGGACTCTGTGCCAGGAAACAGGGACATGCACCAAATACTTATTTTTTATGACCACAAAACCCCATACTAAAATTAGAGGTAATTCTACATTCTCCCACCCCTAGCCCCTAGCAACCACTAATCTATATTTTATTTCTATTGATTTGCATATTTGGAACACTTCTCACAGATGGAATCATACGATATGCTCCCTTTTATTTCAGCTTTTTTAATTTATTGTAATGATTCCAAGTTTCATCTATATGGTAGCACACAGGTGGCAAACACAAGGCGCCAAATCTGGCCCTTTACCTTGTTTCATCCAGCCTGGCACCTCGTTTGTACCCAGCTGCAGTGCTGAGCTCTCGCTTAACTGATTAAGGAGTAGTTACATTTACGCAGTCCTAAAATTACATTCGGCCCTTTGAAGGCAACCGCAAGGCTGATGTGGCCCCCAATGAAAATGAGTTTGACACATTAATATAAATTTCAGTTCTCTGAAATTCCCCTCCACCCTGCATACCCTCTCCCACCACGTTCCTGACCCCTTAGTTCATGTCCATACTGATAAAAAAAAATAAAGTGGCTGAAACTAATCCAAAATAATAGTGAGTGAAACTGTAATTAAAAAGCAAAATTTACATTAAAAATAAATATTTGGTAACATTAAAAATGAAAAATTATTTTATTGTAAGGCAGTTTCATAAAAAATAAAATGATTTTCTTTTAAAAATCAGTTCTAAAATACTTTAAACATGCATAAATTATAATCTATCCTACATTTTAGAAACTGGTGTTGAAATCATTGAGATCTACTTTCAGTGTTCTAGAGAAACAGTAAAAACAATGACAAAAAATGATCCTTAGATAAGCCAGGACCTTCAATGTAATGCCTGCAAACTCTTAAGAAACATTTTACCGGAGCCAATAAGATAAAACCAACAGTGAAAATAGCATGGTTTTCATTTCACTTCACTTTCTTTCACCCACCTAGCCTGAGTTAAATGGGTAGAAAAATGCCTAGAGAGAATCCCTAAGGAAAGAGCCAAGAAAGGGGCTCAGTTTGTACACAGACTATATAACCAATTCTCCCAGTGACTATGAAGAGTCTACATCTTAAGTAGTAGAAGACACCACCTCTAATATTTATAGAAATAGTGAAAGTTCTAAAAATTACCAGCTTACAGGTTATTTTTTGGCTAGCCTACATTGTCTGCACTTTATTCCATACAGGCTTAACATATGTTAGATATGTTCAGAAAAACAGATCAGTTCAACATGAATTAATATTCAGGTGGTGACCACAGATTAATTAAAGACAACTTTTGACTTTCTTAACAAGAACTCCCTAGCAGGTTAATAAATGAGTTTGGAGTTTCAGAGAACTACTAACTATGGTAAAACCCAGCACTTTTTGAAAAGTTAGTTCCAACATTTCCAGATGTCTTCTGACTATAGATGCCAGCTTAACAAAGCTGGGAATCCTAAGAGAGCTAAACAATCTTATTCTTGGGAGAGCTGTTTGAAAAGGGTGTAGCTTATAAAAGAAGCATGTGAACATATCTCAAGAAGAGTGGTTTCCCAAAACTAAGATGAAAGAACCCAGGACACAAACAGCTCTGTTCAGGTTGGACTTTCCGCAAGCATGCTGAGGCATTTATACATTTACCTATGGAAAAGAATTTGCTGTATCTGGGGGTCTGGCACCATTGCTGCCTTTCATTAAGCTTAACTAGAATGTACTTTCACAATTTGAATCTTAGAGAATTTGCATTTTTGGACCATTACATATATTTTTATATAGAAAATAAAAGTTTCATTTATACATTATTCTTTATAATAATGTTTCAACTGATAAACACAAGTGACTAACTAACTGTATTTTCATGTTTGTTAATTTATGTCAACAGACATTTTAAAGCACTCTCCAACTAATTAAACTACCATTCCACTTTTGAATACCTCATTTTTAATATTTTCTATTTGACCACTTCCTACCTAAAGTTTAATACCATATTTTATATAAAGTCTACTTTCATGAGAAGTCCTTATGAGCAAATAATATTTTCATGTTAAAGAGTAGCATATTATGCCAAGTTAAAAGGGGTATAATAAGAATGTTTAACCAAGTTTGAAAGTCAGGCAGTAGCTTAAACTAAAGAAAGCAATTGTAATGGAGGGCCAGTTAAATGCTGCATAGTCTAGATAATATTTTTAAGGCCTAGATTTATTATTCAAAGAAAAAAGTCATAAAACTATGTAAAATTTAATGTGTGGAAACATAAAATTCTAGCATTGGAAAGAGCAGCTTAGAATAGTATGGCAAATGTTCTAATTTGTAACCAAGACAATAACATATTCTATTTTAGGTAACTCAAAAACCCTTATTTAATAAAAATCACTACCTGGATAATACAGTTATTTTTAACTCTTGTAAACAACTAGCATAACAAAAAACAAGCACAGTACTAAAATGAGCATATTCATTAATTAAAGTAAGGCAATGAAGTGGAAGACAAAAATCTGAAACAAGTTATTCACTCCCTTAATTAAGGTACACAAAAGAAAACATCTTGAAACAGGCAGACCATAAAGATTCTTATTTCCCTGTGTAGGTCCAATAGGAAGACAAGAGAATCTTTAAAACAAAAAAAAGGCTTTTTAATTTTTTTAATTATTTTCAATTACAGTTATATTCAATATTATTTTCTATTACTTTCATGTACACAGCATAGTAGTAAGACAGTCATGTACTTTACAAAGTGTTCCCCATGATATTTCCAGTACCCACCTGGCACCATACATAGTTATTGCAATATTTATTGACTATATTTCCTATGTTATACTTTACATCCCCATGACTATTTTGTAACTACAAATCTATACTCCTCAATCCCTTCACCTTTTTGTCCAGTCCCAACCCCCTCCCCTCTGGCAAGCAGCAGTTTCTGTCCAATGACCACATCCTCAGTGGGAGGTCTTTTCCTGCCTATCCCATTTTTTACGGCAGGGTCCCATTAACACTAAGCTGAGAGCCCAGAAAAATACTGGTGAAGGTTGTGCCTCCCAGGCTTGTACTGTTTTAGGAGTGCTCTTTTGATCAATCTCTGGAGCAGAGTAGGGAAGGAAATAGGATTAAGCAAAGAATAGGATGAACTGTGATGTAGTACCAAAAGAGGCCTCAGTTGACCTATATAGAGAGTTCTGAAGAAAGGATGATCCTTCAGAGTTATGCTGAGTTGGGGCAAAGAGGCTGAACCTTAGCCATCTATGTCAGTCACTGCACTGGGGCAAACCCAGAGAGGAAGTGTAACCTTGGGTGAGGTGGCTCCACTCAGCCTATGCAATCAAGTGTAGGCTGACAGCCAAGCACTTTCTGCTGGCAGCACTCCCAGTAGCTGGGGGAAGTAAGTCCTTTATTCCTGAAGGGAAATAGCTGGGTGGAACTTCACAATATCCACCACAGTCCAGCCCTTGCGCTGCTTGGATCTACTTATTTGTTGAAGTTCTGGAAGCAGCTCCTTCAGGATTTTAGTGAGCCTGTCTTCCTGGGGGAATCTCAGAGGAGGAAGGTAAATGGAAAAAACTATAGCCCTCAGCACTGCAGCTAGTCTTGATCTACAAATAATACTCATTATTACCTGAATTTACCATTCATTCTAGATACCTCTCACACTCAGCTGGCATGTGTGCTGATCTCCATAACTTGTCTTTCATAACACAGATTCTCATCTGAAAGTCTCTATGCCCTCTCATGCCATGTCACCTTGAAACAAGTCATCTAAGAGCACTTAGCAGCCACAGCTTATTGTTCAAGTGAACTCTGTGTCCCTTGGTGAAATGTTCTCCTTTGCAAACCAAAATTTCTAAACCCTCAGGGTCCAGAGTTATTGAGATGAAAATTCCATAAGTAGATTGTTAAGAATGACCCTTGATTTTTAGACTCTGGTATTCTACCTATTGGGGATTGAATAGAGTTATTGATTTCGTAGAAGATGGTAACCCAAACTCACAGGATATTACCTCCAAACTGACACTTCAGCAGTGCCTCCAATAGCCTGTTCCCTCAATAAACATTCCTATCATTCTTTCATTCCAGCGTTATCTGACTGGCATAGGGAATCCATGATCATATGCACAGTGCTGTATCTACTTTGAAGTATAGTCTCACACCTTTAGAGCAAACATTCTGTAAGACTTACAATACTGGGGCCAGCTAAGGCCCTGCAGACAGGAAAAGCAAACCCATACCTATAACATGTGTCTATTACCATCAGTACGGACCTCTGGCTCTGGCCCTTCTATGGTAGAAGGGGCCTGATGTAGTCAATTTGATACCAATTGACTGATTAGTCTCTTCAAGAGTTGGGAACTCAACATTGGTTTCTGCTGAAGGTACAGTGAATGTTCAGGAGCAGAAGGAGCTGTTTTAGCCTTGGTGTTTGAAGCCCCTACATTGCCTGACACATGTATAGCCTCCTCCATCCCTGCTACCATCACTAATTCATTTGTGTACCAATTGTGCCTTCGTTAAGGTGGCAGGTTGCAATGACAGAGGCTTGTTGTTTTCAACTAGACAAGATTTTAACCTACCTGGTTGTTTTAGGGCCTTTCTGTGTTAGCTATAATATGCAATCCAAAGATCCTCACACTTCTTCCCATATACCCATTCTAGTGCCTCTATCTTAGAATTCCTTGTCTCTAATGTAACAAATTTTCTCTTTGCAGGCCCTTGATCAGCCAGCAAAGCAATGTACCCCTATGAAGCCATGTATATTTAAGCCTTGGACTATTTTTCATACTACACAAAGTGAAGGATCTGGTGCACTTTCCAAGGCTCTGCCTATTGGGAGGGTATCCTTTGATCACTTTTCTTTCTACCCACCAGGGGCAACAGTTCAACCAAAATATCAAAATGACTCATCAATGAACCAACTTTGGGCTTTTTTCCTTCACTAACTGATCATAACACATCAAACACAGTAGTATCAGCTGAAAGAGGGGATTTAAACAATAGCAGGTGACATAGGAGTCCAAGCTACCTGCTCATGCAGCTTGTTTGTGCCCTCTGGTCCTGCTTGTATTCAGTCCTGAATGTACCACCTCCACCTTGATGGATTGTTCCTGTGTTTGCTCAACCTTATAACATGGTTGATCCACCAGAAGAAAATTCATAAAGGACCGTTGTGGCTACAATGTCACTTGGTACCTCAACATCAGGTGCTCCATCTCTCTCAGGGCACTGAAGCATGCCAGAAGCTATTTTTTTAAAGGTATATGAGTCTCTGCTGCATAGTCCATCATGCTCTAGAACCCTACAAGTCACATGGTGTCTCATTGTAACTTGCCATAAATTTTACACATCTATTTTGTTGGCCAAAAAGTTTGTTTGTTTGTTTTTTTCTACAAGATGGCTTTAGTAGTGCTTGGTTGTCTTTAACTTCATTCAGAATAATTTTGTTAGATTGTGTTGTGACAGCTGTCATATCAGTGTGAATTTTTTTAAAAACTTATCAAAATTGGTAAATTTTTGTGTAGCCATTTTAACATTGAAGATAGAAGAAAATAAACAACATTTTTTGCATAGTATGTTTTATGATTTCAAGAAAGGTAACTCTGGCTGGTGTGGCTCAGTAGATTAAGTGCTGGCCTGTGAACCAAAGGGTCACTGGTTCGATTCCAAGTCAGGGCACCAGTGTGGGTTGCAGGCCAGGTCCCCAGTAGGGGACACATGAAAGACAACCACACATTGATGTTTCTCTCCCTCTCTTTCTCCCTCCTTTCCCCTCTCTAAAAATAAATAAATAATTTTTTTTTTAAAAAAAGAAAGCTAAAAGCACAACTGAAATACACATAAAATTATTTATTCAGTGTATACAGAAAGTGCTATGACTGATCAAGTGTGTCCAAAGCAGATTGCAAAGTTTCGTGCTGGAGATTTCTCATTGGATGATGCTCCATGGTTGGGTAGACCAGTTGAAGTAGATAGCAATCAAATTTAGACATTAACTGAGATCAATGTCATATCATGCAGGAGATAACCAACATACTCAAAATATCCAAATCAATAAAGTTACTGGTGAAGATTTTTTAAATGTGTCTTTTATTTTATGGAAAAAACTAAACAGATTTTTTGGCCAACCCAACATATATTCCATACTGTGTCTTTTCCCACCAATGATACCTCCAATACTCAAACAAATGGCACTATAGCCCACATGCAGTAAAGACTATCACAATTTTTCTGAGTTTTAGCTAGTATACCTTAAACACAAATATATCATTTTTATTTTCCTTGACTCTAAATGTTTTTATTCAATCTCCTTGTTCAAATTTTTTTCATAATTAATCTAATTTTTGGCCAGTAGGGGAGTTTAAAAACTGGCCAAAAATTAGAAGGCAAGCTTACTTTTGGGAATTATTAGATTGAATAATGTCTCCACCCACCAAAAGATACAAATAGGTTCTAAGCCACAAAATCTATGAATTTACTCTCCATGGAAAAAAAAAATTTGTAGCCATGATTAAGGATCTGGGTGGGCCAAAATACAATTACCTGTATTTTTATAAAATAGAAACACATGGAAAAACACACAGAAATGGAAGAGACAATGTGATTATGAAGGCAGAGACCAAAGTGATGCAACCACAAGACAAGAAATTCCAGCAATGGCCAAATGCTGGCAGAAGCTAGAACGGGCAAGAAACTGATTCTCCCTCAGAGCATCTGAAGAAAGCACGGCCCAGAACTGTAAAAGAATAAACTTCTATTGTTTTAAGCCACCAAGTTTGTAATAATTTGTTACAGCAGCCCTAGGAAACTAATATAAAGATAACAAAGAAAAATTTTATGGGGTACGTACCATTTGAAGAATAGAGGTAGAATTTACATATATGGTGATTGGATAGAAGACAAAAGAAAACGAGGAAAGAAGATGAACATTACAGATAAAAGAAAAAGGTAGTGAGACAGGAAATCAAGTAACTTATACAAGTATAAAACCAAGTAGTTCAATTAACAGGTATATATGCTAGTTGAAAGTAAATAATGATACAGACTGTTAAAGATATTGAACATTAACCTAAGAAGTTTGAATTTTAATCTAAAAAATTTAACCTTTAATCAGTAGTCAAGGTCCTCTGCATTTTGTGAAGACAAGGTGTGTGTGATAATGGGAGTGGGAGTCTGGGAGAGGGAAATAGTGTGTTGAGTCCTTTGCATACTTATGAGATCTGTCCCCCCAAAAAGTCCAGCCATTGTTAATATAATGAGAATGGTTTATGCAACATCCATGTAACCTGGTATCCAAGGAGAGTGCACTGGAATGTGTACGTGTGAACAATGATGACTTCACTGAACTAGTCAGTAGTGGTGGGGGTAGACACCACTGAGTGAGCATGTGTACCATGTGGCCATTGCATTCAAAATGACTGAGAGAGTAGAGCAATGAATCTGCATCAAATTTTGTGTTAAGCTTGAACATTTCTCTGCAGAAACCATTCAGATGATTTAGAAGGCCACAGCTACATGCAGCTGGTGATTCACAGCTACGTCATGACAACACACCTGCTCACACATCATGTCTTGTGCAGAGATTTTTTGGTAAAACATCAAATCACCCAGACGACTCAGCCTCCCTACAGCCCAGATTTGGTGCCCTGCTTCTGTCATCTCCTTAAACTAAAATCCTTTGAAAGGGAAGAGATTTCAGACCTTCAATGAGATTCAGGAAAATACAACGGGTCAGCCAACGGTGATTGGGAGAACTGTATGAGGTCCCAAGGTGACTCTGAAGGGGACTGAGACATTATTATCCGAAGTACAATGTTTCCTTAAAAAAAAAAAAAAAAAACATTTTATTGATTATGTTATTACAGTTGTCCCATTTCTCCTCTTCATTCCCCTCCACCCTGCTCACCCTCTCCCACCTACAACCCCCCTTTAGTTCATGTCCATGTGTCATAAGTTCTTTAGCTTCTACATTTCCCATACTATTCTTGCCCTCCCCCTGTCTATTTTCTACCTACCATCTGTGCTACTTATTCTCTGTACCTTTTCCCCCTCTCTCCACCTCCCACTCCCCTGTTGCTAACCCACCATGTGATCTCCATTTCTGTGGTTCTGTTCCTCTTCTACTTGTTTACTTAGTTTGTTCTTGTTTTTGTTTTAGGTGTGGTTGTTAATAATTGTGAGTTTGCTATCATTTTACTATACATGATTTTTATCTTCTTTTTCTTAGGTAAGTCCCTTTAACATTTCATACAATAAGGGCTTGGTGATGATGAACTCCTTTAACTTTATCTGACCTTATCTGAGAAGCACTTTTTCTTCCTTTCCATTCTAAATGAAAGCTTTGCTGGATAGAGCAATCTTGGATGTAGGTCCTTGCCTTTCATGTCTTAGAATACTTCTTTCCAGCCCCTTCTTGCCTGTAAGGTCTCTTTTGAGAAATCAGCTGACAGTCTGATGGGAACTCCTTTCCAGGTTACTGTCTCCTTATCTCTTGCTGCTTCTAGGATTCTCTCCTTCATTTTAATCTTGGCTAATGTAATTATGGTGTGCCTTGGTGTGTTCCTCCTTGGGTCCAACTTCTTTGGTACTCTCTGAGCTTCCTGGAATTCCTAGAAGTCTATTTCCTTTGCCAGATTGGGCAAGTTCTCCTTCATTATTTGTTCAAATAAATTTTCCACTTGTTGCTCTTCCTCTTCCCCTTCCGGCACCCCTATAATTTGGATGTTGGGATGTTTAAAGCTGTCCTGGAGGTTCCTAAGTGTCTTCTCATTTTTTTGAATTCTTGTTTCTTCATTCTTTTCTGTTTGATTATTTCTTTTTTCCTTCTGGTCCACTCCATTGATTTGAGTCCCAGTTTTCTTCCCAACACTACTGGTTCTCTGTGCATTTTCTTTCATTTCACTTATTGTAGCCTTCATTTTTCATCTAATTTGCAAGTAAATTCAATGAATTTTGTGAGCATTCTGATCACCAGTGCTTTGAATTGTGCATCTGATAGGTTGGCTATCTCTTCGTTGTTTAGTTGTATTTGCTCTGAAGCTTTGATCTGTTCTTCCGTTTGGGCCATTTTTTTTGTCTTGTCCCACCTGTTACATATTGGGGGGGGAGCCTTACGTGTTCATGAGGGTGGGGCAACCCAGTCGCTGGGTTGTGACTCTGTATGTGGGGGCGGAGTCCGAGAGGGAACAATGGCACTTGCTCCGCTCTGTTGGATTTCAGTCACTTCTGCCACTTCCCCGAAGCAAACTGAGTCCTTCTGGTGCTGATTCCCAGGTGGGTGGGCTTGTGTACATTCTAGCATCCTGTGGGTCTCTCAAACGAACTCTCCTGTGAGGCTGGTAGTCTCTCCCGGCACTTCAACCCCTCAGGTGTTTTCAATCGGTGTTTTGAGGCTTTATTTCCCCGAGCTGGGACCTTGGGTTGCTCGGTCTTTCTCACTCCCCAGTTTTGCCTGTTTTATCTGCACGCGAATGTGGGACCACCTGGTCAGCCAGTCACCTTGTGTGCCGTGCACCACTTCACAATCTGAGGTGGACACCAGCCAGCAGTGTCCGCATCATTATGGATGAATTAAAACATACACACAGACTACCGAGTCTGGTGGAGGAATAAGGAAAACAGACTAACTTTTCTCTCAAGAGGAGCCAAAGCCGCAGACTCTGCCATCACAGGCCTTTATTCTAATTATCACCCCTTATATTCCAAGATGGATTCTTCCTCATTATCCTGGTTACAACCAAGGAGCCAATGCCCCTCATTACATCACAGAAGAAGGATATTAGCAAATGAATAGGCAGCCAGTTATACCTGGGCCTGCAAAGTACTTGCAGAGTGAGGGGGTTTTTGCAAAAGAGGAAGTCTCAAAACAGCCTAAGTATATTGCAAATCTGATTACCCACTAAAGAACCTATCTGTGGGCATGGGTCCTGTGCAACTCCGAGTGGGAGCTGGGCCCATGCCATGCAGAAGGGTCTGCCACAACAATCACCACCTCACTGGGTCAGCCTGTTGCCACCCTGCACCTGGGATCTGCCAACCACCGCCTGAGGGCCCAGGGTCTGCCCACTGCCATCTTGTGGGCCCAGGGTTTGTCAGCTGCTGCCTTGTGCACCCGGTGCCACCGCTTTTTTTGCCTCAACCCCTCTCTGCCCTGCCGCCCAACTCTGCCCCTCCTACCACGCTGGATGAATGTGTCTATTTTAACTCCTTGGTTTTCTGACTTCCATACAGTTCAATTTTTCTGTCAGTTCTGGTTGTTATTTTGTTTCTAAATTGTTGTTGTCTTTATTGTGGTTGTGCAAGGAGGCACAGTGTGTCTATCTACACTTCCATCTTGGCAGAAGTCCTCCCAGGTACAATGTTTCTTATATCTTGTATCTTCTTCAATAAATGTCTCTATTTTCCATAGTACATGGATAGATACTTTTTAGACAGACCTCCTATGTCATACTATTCTTTAACTTTTAGAAAGTTTTTTTCTTTTTCATTGGCTCCAGAGAAAGTGGAAGGAAAGGAGAAAAACATCAATTGGCTACATCTCGCATGCATCCTGAACAGAGACCTAACTTGCTGCAACCCAAGCACGAGCAGTCACTGGGAAATGAACCCTCAACCTTTCTGTTTGTGGGATGACTCCCAACCAAATAAGCTACACCAGCCAGGGCTATTCTTTAACTTTTTATTCAACTCCTTCCACCACAAACCTTACAGGTTGGAAATGAGTTTGCCCCAACACTGAGCAAAACCTCTGGCATATATGTATGATAAATAATTCCCAGAAACAGAGCTTTGACTATGAATCCTGGCTCATTTACTTGCTGCAAGTAAATGAAACCACCTAACAACAACTACACCTCATTCTTGAATAGAGCGCCCAAAATGGTGAACTCTTTGAGTTCAGTAATAGTCTGATTAAGATGATTTCATTTAAAAATATTAATATTGAAAATGTAAGAGATGTGGGCCGTTTGATTAACCCCAGAAACTACTCCAGAACCAGGGCAGTATTTCTAGCCAAATGCAATCAATCAGTGGATGTTGTCTGGGGCAGAGTTGAAAAGCAAAGAAACCTTTGTGCCATAATAGATTAGCAGTGTTGGCTAAAGTGTTGCATTGGGAGATGTCCGAATAATTTGTGATTCTCATTCTCCATAGATCCAGAAGTTAGTAATGTGGCGTTTTAAAACTTTTCATTTTAATGTCCTCTTACATGACACACACAAATAAATAAATAAAACTCAATTTCAGTGGAGGTTTCCACTTAGTTGAGCATAGCTAATTAAATATTTACCACATTCAGGTAAAAAAGAAACCAAGGTTGTAGTGTAGAGGGGACAGAGGGTTGTTCTGTTTCCTGTTTTCAATGATTTCCAAGTACTACTATTATGGTTGGAAAGGCAAGGCATATTGAACTACTTGCCTCTAACTTATAGGCTATGGTTTGAAATACTGAGTGGGTAGGGCCTTAGAGAGAAGGAAAACCAGCACATTGGTGAGTGGAACGCCACGTGGAAAAAAAATGTAACTCTGAAAACTGAATTCCAATGTTTACCCTGGAAGGTTTGAGACTGGACCCTGAGAGAGGCTAAACACCAATTGCTGGAAATAAGACCAAGGATGAAGGGGAGAGCACAATCCTCCATGACCATATGTAACACCCACAGCTAATATGCGTAGTACCAAGATAATTGCCTTTTAAAGTTTTTAAACATAACTCAGAAACAAGATATTGTAATCACAAATTCTCACACAAGTTTTGTTATCCTTGTTGCTGCCGTAGGGACGGTATATGTAGAGGACACAGACACAGCCTTTTTTGTCGATGGGGGGAGAGCGTCCAAGTTGTTTACAGCCCCGTCCACTGACCATTTTTGCAGAGGCCTATGAGTTCCAGGACCACTGTGGACTGCTCTCCTAAAGCTCTTAAAACTGCTCCAAGGCCTAGGATATCTAAACATTGTAGCTCTGCTGGGACCATCAAACTGCATTAGAAAATTCTGGAAATGTGCGGGAGAAATAAAGGCAACAGCCCCACTATCCGGACGTCCCACTAAACCCCACTCCCACCAGGCGCAGGCGCACTCCGAAATCTAGCGAACCTGTGGAAAACCTAAGTACTGAGCAGGTGCAAGAGAATTCTCGTTAACCACGCCTGCGGAAGGCGTATTTAGAAGAGGGGCTGACTGCTTGTGTGATTACTATCGTTTTTATCTTGATCGTCTGCGCAGTAGCGCTCTGGTTCATTTTTTCCCCTCTTGTTGGAACTCACTTTGTCTACAGTAAGAGTTGCTGTTTGGGGATAAAACTTGATTAAAGTAAACAGGCTACTCTCACCGGCAGGTCGCAAACTTTAAGCAGTCGGTCCTGACAGATATGAAAAATAAAATGGCATATTATATTGAAAACTTAGTCTTCCAACTCATTTACATGAAAAAAATTACTTTAAAGAGTACTCTACCTTTTCCAGACCATGTGCTTCGTAAGACCTAGGAACGTTTTACTTTCCCATGCCAGTGACAATAGTACTTACATTTACCAGCAAGGACCTGAAGTAAGGAGTAGCGCATGCGCGATCCGCCCCTAGACTGCAGAGCACGTGAGAGGTTAGCGTACCGACGTGCCCTGCGTTCTGCGGTTCTTTAGGACCGGGCTTCTGGGCCCAGGCTGGTGCTGCCATGGGGAAGGTGAATGTGGCCAAGCTGCGTTACATGAGCCGCGATGACTTCAGGGTCCTGACCGCGGTAAGCAGTTAGCCTTTTATCCCTGCCCCCTGCCCTTTCCCATCGTGCATTCTGTTCCTGGAATTTTTCTGGGAGCAGAGCGCGCTCTGGGCGCTGGAACGCGGTTAAGGTTGGGAATGGGGAAAAGACCCGAGAGCAAGATTTTTCAGTTTTTGTTAGGAGGATTTTATCTTCCCCCAAATGCAGACAGCAGACGACCCTCTTGTAATTATTTCCTTCCTTCCTGTTCTTGTGCTCCAGAGCCAAGTGCATCCTTGCGGCCTGGGATGTTAATCTGACCCTGGGCTTCCGACCATCTGAAAAGGGTTAAGATTCCTGAGGAAAATTAATAGTATTGAGTTCCCCACGCACGGACTCACTCACGCAGTATTCCTCCCTATTCATTCGGTCAACACATTTGCCAGGTTTTTAAACTAACAATTTTAGGGACTTCCACGGGGTACAGACAAGTCAAGGGAGACACATCATCAGCAAGTGAACAAAGAAATAAGAAGGATAACATCAGACAGTAACTAGTATGACGATGATAAAGAGGATAACTGAATAGAAATCATGAATAGCGGGGGCAGGGGTGTGAGTGCTACCTTTAAGTTGCGTAATCGGAGAAGACAGCCTGCTGAGTGCAAGAATCTTTTCTGTTAACTGTTGTAACCAAAGTTTTAAGGCTTTTAAAAAAGTTCCTGACACGTGTTAGATACTGCATAAGTATTTCCTAAGAATGAGTGGGAGGATAACAAGAGCTGGAAGAGAAGTAGCTGGCTCTGTGAAGTCCTTGGGAAAAGTTGTAGGCTGAGGAAAGCAGTAAGAAGTGAAAAGGCTCTGAGGCAGGAACAGTTTTTGAAGAATGGAAAGGCCAGTGCAGCTGGAGCATAATGAGCAGGAGGCTGAATGGTTTGGGATGTAACTGGGAAAGGTGAGAGCCTCATGAGGCATACTAAAGAATTTGGAGTATATTAGGGAAGTATAGGGAAGCCACTAAATCTTTTCGAGAAAAGAATGATAATAACTGATTTTATGGTCTTAGACTTATGGCGCAAAAAGGAACACATAGATTGGGCATTTGCAGAATGAAACAGATTTACTTTAAGAGCTATTTTCTTTATTATAGGGATTAAACTATCAAATGCAAATTTAGTGTGAAATTTGGAAGACACTTTTCTTTGTCCTCCAATAGCTTCTTAAATTCAGCTGGACTCCTGCTGGCACTGTTGAAAGATACATTCCTTTTCCACTTCCTCAGCACATTCACTCAACCTTTTTTATCTCATGGCACACATAGCCTAATTAGTAGTAAAGTTCTGCGACAGACCAAGAATATTTTTTGTTACTCTGACAACAAATAAAATAGGCGTAATTTTGTTTCATTCATAACAGATAGCTATTGTTGTGTTGGCTAATTTTTTTTATTTGACAATCTAAAGGAAAAAAGGTCAGTGCCCCGGACTGAATAGTCAGGTGCATGTTTTAAAAATTCTTGCAGCACACCAGTTGAAAAATCACTGCCTTAATGCTTCTGACAGAAGTGAGGGAGTCAAGAGAAAGAAATGTTAGAAGCTGGGAGAAACAGAACAAAGCACGGGAGAGAAATGTAAAGTGTGAGGTTTTTGTTGAGGCATCAACATGATAGCAGATTTATCTTCTAAAACTTTGTCTCTGCAATATTTAAGATCTTTTTTGACGCTTGTTAAGGAATGGCCTCATTAAATACAAAATTTCAGTCTCAGTTGAGTCTCACCAGCAGTGTATCAGTGGCTGCCTTTCCTTGACCCTCTTTTCCCTTTGCTTCTCCGGCACGACCTCTGTCCATAATCGTACTTTCACTGGCTGCCCTTACCTTTCAACGTGAACTTCCCCCCAAATTCTGTCCCTCCACCCTACTTTTTCTTCCATTATCCCTTGCTTGATGAGCACATCCACTTTACGGCTTCTCTGTTAACTTTATCAAATTATTGACCTTTTTTTTCCCCCCTCTAATTATGGCTTCATAATTAGCATGGACATGCCTTTCCAATTTTCTTTAAACAGCTTCATTTGAAGGACCTTCCAACACCTCATATTCATTGTGTACAAATCAAATTCATTAACTTTGTCTACCCTCTCCTTTCCCAAACTTCATTAAAATAAATATTATTACTACTATTATTTTAAAACTTGATCATCTTCACTGCAGCTTTGATTCAGTTCCTTTACCCTCCCGCTTCCATTGCCAGTCCCATACTACTTTCCGTTAAAACTATCTCTTCCCTGTTACGGCCTGTTTCCTTGGGCCTGGCCTGTCTCCTCAGTTCTCCAATATACCACCTCCAGTTTTTGCTTTCTGTAAACCACTTTGCTTCTTTCTACTAGATTAGTGTTCTTAAAACAACTGTTCATATATCTCCTTTGCCTGAACATCTTCAAGAGTTTCCTACTTTACTCTGTCTGAAATCTAAAACTCCTTTATCTGCGTTCGAGTCTTTCCATATCTTACTTAAAAGCATTGTCCAGCCTTACCATGAACTCTGCATGTCATTCCCATCTGAGCTACCACTGTAATAGCTGTTGCTGTGTTCTCTGCTTTCTTGTATATGTGCTGTAGCCAAATCTTTTTTATTATCTTTCTTTAGTATTCCCTTATGTGCTTTTTCTATAATCCTTTATCTCTCAAAGTCAGTCTCAGGGCCTGCTACTCCCTTGAAACTGGTCCCTCAGCCGGAAGTACTCTTACTCTGCCCTGAGCCACCTCTTTGTTAGCATTGGTTTCTTACCTTCTAATAGAATTGGATGTGTACATTCTTATTTCCACGGGAAGATAATATATTCTCCAGGGTAGAGGTTATTTTTATATATTTTTTAATCTCTTGCAATACCTACATATACTTTCTCATTAATGTTTTCTTAATTAGAAAGTATTAAATATCTAGAACATCTGTAGTTTTTAAAGACAAATACTGGTGTCAGTAAATATTTTAGTATTTACTACACATCAGTAAATTATGTTATGCAGTCACATTCTTTACCCTTGAAGTATACTATCATTTACTAGAGAGAATATGAATATCACTAATTATGTATCAAACTATGATTGAAAATATGAACCAAGAATGTAGTAACTTACGTCTCAGAGATGGTTGGAGAACTGCATGGTCAGAGAAGTTTGAAGAAGAAGTTAATTGGTTAACACAAAGTTTTGACAGATAGCTGCTCTATGTTGATTATGATTGCATGATGATTTCTTCAATTTCAGGTTGAAATGGGCATGAAGAACCATGAAATAGTTCCCTGCAGTTTGGTTGCTTCCATAGCCAGCCTTAAACATGGTGGCTGCAATAAAGTTTTAAGAGAATTAGTGAAACATAAACTCATAGCATGGGAACGTACCAAAAGTAAGTATTCCAGGCACCATTTGTGATTTTTCATTAACTGGCTTCCCCAGAGTAGGCTTTCCAAAGGCAGGAAGTGGGCGTTGCCAGGCCTAGAACATACTAGCCCTAGAACTGACACAGCGTTCATCTTCAGCGTTCCATAGGTTAGAGCAAATCACAGGACCCACCCAGATAAAATAGGGTGGAAAATGGTCTACACCCCCTGATAGAGGTCCAATTATATAAGAGTAAGTAGGAGCAAGTACACATAGTGATGTCGTCATTTTTGGAAAATGCAATCTGCCACAAGACTCTAGAACGTTACTAAAACCACTTGTGGTGAGGGATGAGTTTCTTTTTATCAGCCTACCATGGATCCATAATTTTATAAAATAAAATAAAAAGCTAGAAATATGAAATGAACTGATAAGATGGGGCATAAATTCCTCGTTACAGTTGAAGATATAAAATAACTTGGTCAAACTGATATAAAAATTTTTTAACTTACATCAGGTCAGTTTCTGTGTCTTATCACAGACTGGTGTAACAGTCTGGTGTAAGTCTGTAGGTCACGCTTTTGAGTAACACTACTCTAGAGAAGAAACACAAATTACAGGAAGAAATGCTAATTTGTAAAACTGAGTAGCTAATCTTTTTCCAGCGAAAACCTCCTGTTGTGTAAATTGTTCTCATGATTTGAACTGATGTGACTTGGTAGTACAGTGTAACTAAAATATGGTCTTTGTCATTTGCTTTTGTCTAGCTGTCCAGGGCTATCGGTTGACAAACGCAGGCTATGATTACCTAGCTTTGAAAACACTTTCTTCTAGACAGGTGGTTGAGTCTGTTGGAAACCAGATGGGTGTTGGCAAAGAATCTGGTAAGTGCTAACAGTTCTGTTGAATTCTTTTTTTTTTTCTTTACTTTATATTCCCTTTGAGAAAGCATTTGCCTTTTAGTTTATTTTTCCAACTAAACATTAATTGAAGAGTTGTTTGGAAATAATACAGATTAAAATTACCCTTAGTGTAGTAGATTATTGTTTTGTCATAAATCTTAGTTGACAAGTATACCAAGAATTACTTTTCCTCTAATAACTGAAATCTTTGGCAGATACTTTATTTGCTCTTCTGTCTGATAAATTGGATATTTGTAATAACTAAAATATGTAACGCAAGGAAGCATAGAAGACAGTGAATATCCGAAAACCACAAACTTTTTTTTCTTCATAGTAATGTGATCAACAAGGGTAAGTTAAGTATGTAGAACACAGAGAAAAGTATTCTAAAATAGCATTGAACAAATGCTTATGTATTTTCTATGTGGGGGAAAGGTAGAAATAACGAACGGAATGATATTCTTTATATCGCACCCTCTTATACACTGCTTTTTTATCCATTAAATCTGAACCGAGAAAGGAAAATTAAAGTTGGGAGAAAAAAAAATTATCAGGAAGCCTACTCGAAAGGAGGTTGCTGTGAACTTCAGATGGTGTGTCTTCTGTATTAACATGAACATTATGTTATATATTTAATAAGTAATACAAGAGTGCTAATATGGCAGTGTACAGCAGTGTGTATGTGAAATATAAATAAGATAATGAAACACCTTTTGAGATATGCTGCTCTAATGGCTTTTTTTTAGAACTTCCTACAAAATGATAAATAGTACAAGAGTACAATAAAAAGGAAATCTCCTGACACAGGTCTCAATCTCCTGTTACTACTTTCCAAAGCTATCACTGTTTATTGATGTCCTACATAATCTTTCTAGAAATAGTCTGTGTAAATACAGATATGTACTGTACTAAGGATATATGTATACAGTCACATATGTTTTTAATCTCAGGTGAAAGCAAACAGTACTTACTGTTCAGCACCTCCAGTGCATCCCTGATAGTCCACGTCAGCCAATTTGTATTTGTCTTTCTCACACTTTCTGAGTGTTACATTGTGTGGAAGTACCTTTATTGACTTTACCAGTCCCAGTTGCTAATGGACATTTAAGTTACTTCCAATCTTTTTTGGTAAGGTGGTGAACACTCTGGCACAGATGTCTCTGTGCAAAGAAATTTGTAAATACATTCTTAAAAATTATGTGCTCTTAAAAGTTTGATAATACCAAGTTTTCTCCAAAATGTGTATACCAGTTTATAATCCCACCAGTGTAAGAAAGAGCTGTTTCTTGATGATTAAAGTAATAATTAAAATTTCCCATGAATAATTAGGACATGTTATCTGTGTGAGTGTTGCAAATAGCAACTTATTTTGATAGTTGAAATACTTAGGGAAAGATCTACATTCTTACAGGATTATATTCTAACAGCCGAGTATTAATTGAAGGAATGAACTTCTTGTTTTTGAGAAGGAAAATACTACTAAATCACTTCTTGAATGTGTAGTACACTAAGGAACAATTAGATGTTTTCCCACTAAATTGAGTTGAGCATTGAGCACCTTTGGAGGCAATAACCTTTGACATAAATGTCCCTATTTTGGATTGTGATGGTAAGTATCTGTGGTTATTAGGAAAGGTAACAATTGGTACAAATAAAGTAAAACAGAGTTAGAATTGTTTGAACTTACTGTCATAAAAGTGTAATAATGATCTTTTTAAAATCTTGGCTCTAGATATTTATATTGTTGCAAATGGAGAAGGGCAACAGTTTGCATTAAAGCTTCACAGACTGGGAAGAACCTCCTTTCGAAATCTGAAAAACAAACGTGATTACCATAAACACAGGCACAACATGTCTTGGCTTTATTTATCTCGTCTCTCTGCCATGAAAGAATTTGCCTATATGAAGGTATTTGAAACATAATTTTTCATTTTTTAACCAAGTAATACTTGCAGCTGAAAGGCTGTAGCAACAGTCGTTACTCTGTTGCCCGCACATTTGTTTCCCTTTCTCCAGTTCCAACCTTACGGTCGCTTTTAACTCTTGGGGTGTGATTTTTCTGTCATTTGTTTTTCTGGTTATTTCCTTCTATGTGAAGATATTTTTAATTGTTTGAAGTGTATAAAGGCAACATATAATCAACAATATTAACAAGGCAGAGTGGCCTAAAATACAGTGATGTGATTTTCTCACAAACATATATGTATGAATGTATAGTTAAACTGTACGGAGGTCTATCTCTAATTGAAAACACTGGCTAATTACCATTTGTAGAAATCTTAGTGTCTTCAATAAGTTGACAAGTATTTTATTTTACTTAATAGAAGAAATGCCAATTAAAAATTTTTATGTATATTAGTAGAAATTTTTAGTTTTTTAAACTTTCACCTTCAAAATGAAGTTCAGCATTAATTTATTAAATATTTTTATAGCTTAATTTTTATTTTAATTAATTATTAGAATTCAGTGCATGACCAGTGTTTCTTGGAAGTTTTGGTTTGGTCTTCTTTATGTAGGCTATTTTAATTCATGTGTGTAAATTTTTAGTGATTATAGGGGAAAATTCTCAACACAGTATAAATAAATGATACTGATACCATACATGTTACACATTTCTTGTCTTATACTAAAGGTTTCTATCCCACAATAGTCAATCAGGAAGTTGGCAATTTGGGTAGGAATCATTACCATTTTCCCAAAACTCTATTAGGTGTTTTCTCAAGATGTTTATAGGAAGGTACAGCAATAGACTTGGTTTTATTTAAATATGCTTCTTAAATACATTGGATATTTTCCTGACAGGGAGTAAGATAAAATGGAGCTGTAGCTTAAAGGTTAAGCTATGGACCACTGGCTAGACCACTATGACAATAGTATAATACAGTGGTATGCTGTTGAGCTGCCAGGGCCTACTGAAAATCACTTGCATTAAAAAAAGTATTTTTAAGCCAAGCAACCAATTTTGGGGGAATGGAAGTCATTGACTTCCTGTCCAAAGAAGGTGGGAAGTAGAATACATAGCCTTTTAAAATTAACCCTGTTAATAAATACATGTCAAGCATTAGCTATGTGGCTACCACGGTATTAAGTAATTACTAGGGTAGGGTGGGGAGTAGGGATAGATACCAAAGGGATAACCAATGCAGTCTCTGTCTTAAGTTGGGAAGATAACTTGAACAACACACATAAAACAAAGAACAATTTAAAAATCCAATTATATATGTTTAGAGGAACTTACGTAAAGTAGAATCGTTGATGAAGGAAGTTCATGAAGTGAATGGGATTGGGGCAAACTTAGGAAGCTTGCATATTATTGACTATAAGGAAAAGACTGAAACGGTTGCGGAGGAAGCACCTCGGGTACAGACAGGAGTGTGGGATAAGCTCTGTGTGTCGAGGGAATGGTGGTCCCTGAGATGACTGTCCTGATTGCACTCCAGAGCGCTTTTGGGAGAGTGTTGGGAATAGTAAGGCCGGTTAAGTTGATTGAGGAGGGTTTTGAAACCTAGGGAAAGGTCCAACTAAAATCAGTATAGCCATTGTAGATTTTTATTTTTTATTTATTTAGTTTTTTAAATTTATTAGGGTGACATTGAACAAAGTCATAGGTTTCAGATGTACAACTCAACAACGCATCTGTACACTGCATTGTGTGTACACTGCATTGTGTGCACACCAACCCAAGTCAAGTAGCCATTGTGGATTTTTTCTAACTGAGCATTGCCATAAGCATCTTAGTTTGCTGGTGGCACACAGACTAAAGGTTAGGTATGGTGGCAAGAGCTAGAACCAGTGTTAGAGTAATTGAGTATAAGTGACAAAGACCTACTTAGAAATGATAGCATTTCAAATGGCAGAGGTCATAAATCTGACCTTCTGAAGGAATTAATAAGAGGACTTTATAAGCAAAGATAGAAAAAGTTAAGGGAAAAGATGAATCTATGGATGATCTTAAGTAACATTTGACTAAGGCTACTACAGTGTATATGTTTATTACATAATAGTTTTATATAGTATATTTGGTCTCAAGAAAAGGTTAGTGCTCTGTAAATGCTTAATCTATTGGAATATTTTATTTCCTAATTTAATGTCAGCAGACTGAGTACTTTCTAAATCACAATTCTTATTTTACTTTTTAAGCACACCCCAATAAATGGCAGAAATATTCAAAAGTTTAGCAGATATATCACAAAGGCAGAGACTTTTTCACACTCACTTTTGTAACCCTAGCACAGTGTATAATATTTAGTAAATGTTCAATAAATGAGTGTTTGGTGAAAAAGTGAATTATGTGAACTGGTTTAATTTTTTTTATGTACAGCTCATTTTATACTGTAAGTAAGCCATATATAAATAGTCATATGTTGACTAATTTTGTAAAGGTTTGTATGCTTTCTTCTCGTAGTGAGCAGATATATTTACTTTTATTGTTCCTTAAAAATTAGTGACCTCTTCATTAGTTTATGCCTGTTTGCTGTGTTTTAGGCATTGTATGAGAGGAAATTTCCAGTTCCAAAGCCAATTGATTATAATCGCCATGCAGTCATCATGGAACTCATAAATGGCTATCCTCTGTAAGTACTTACTATTGTTGAACCTATAGGTCATAGTAAATGTAAGGTTCAGTTTTAAAAGTAAATTTCTTTTTATTAAATGGAATATTGTTTCTAGAGGTTAGAAATCAACATATAGCAGTAGGCAAATTGAAATTGTACTTTCATTCTAACAGTATGTGTTTTGTAATCTCTTTGATTCATTCAGCAAATATTTATTAACAATCTAGTATGTGCCAAGCACTGTCCCAGGCTTAGTAGTAAACCAAGTTTCTGCCCTCACAGAGTTTATATTTTGATGGAAGGAGACATGCAGTAAATATCTAAAAAAAATACAGGATGGGGTAAAAGCGGGTTTACAATTGGTTGTATGGAAAATAATTAATAAATAATATAAGAATAAACTCTGCCCTGGCTGGTGTGTTTCATTTGGTTGGAGTGCCATCCATAAACCAAAAGGTCCCAGGTTTGATTCTGGTCAGGGCATATGCCTAGGTTGCAGGTTCAGTCCCTGGTGAGGGGCATAGGAGAGGCAACCAATAGATGTTTCTCTCTTTTCTCTCTCCTCCTTCTCACTCTAAAATCAATAAGCACATCCTCGGGTGAGGATAAAAAGTAATAATAATAAATAAAAAGTATAAACTCTGTGTTCCACAAACTTACAACTGTAAACCTACTTTTGCCCCACCCTGTGTATATCAAATGGTAGTAAATGCTGTGGATAAAGTAAAGCAAGGTAACGGGGACAAGCAGGACTGAGGTGAGAATAGGAGGCTGCTATTTACATGGTAGTCAGGAAGAGTCTCACTGATAGGAATGCTGGAAAAAACGAGGGAAAACCATGCAGATACGTAAGAATATCTTGCAGGGGAAACAGCAAGCACGTATGCGGTGGGATGGGAGCATACCTACATGTTGAGGGAACAGTGAGGATGTCAGTGTTGCTGGAGCTGAATGAGCAAGGGAGAAAGTGTAAGTGATTGGAGAGGCAGCAGTGGACCAGGTCAGTTAGGGATTGTAGATCATTGCAGGCCTTTTAAATTCTTTTCTTATTGAAATATATTTTACACATTATATTGTGTAAACTAATGTATACAACATGTTGATTTGAAACTTTTATATATTGTAATGTGATTACCATTGTAGTAATATTTAGCTCAAGGACTTTTTAATTTTGATTGAGATAAGAAGCCATTGGAGAGTTTTGAACTGAGAAGAGACATGACCTGACTAATGCTTCAGTAGGACCACTCTGGCTGCTGTACTGAGAATAGACTGCATGGAAACAAACAGAATTTGGAAGACAATTTAGGAAATTGTTATGGTCCAGTCAAGAAACAGTGCTAGTTTAGATCAGAGTGATGGCGAGGCGACAAAAAAAGGGTCAGATTCTGGGTATGTCTTTCTGGAAGAACCGGCATGATTTCTTTTGGGATTGGATATTGATATTAAGAAAGGTGTGTGTCAAAAGTAACAACCAGCTTTTCGACCTGAATGATTGATTAATGGCGGGGGGGGGGCGGTACATAAAGTTCATATTTATAGAGGGGCTGGAAAGACTCAACAACAGTGTGAAGTTAGAAGGTGGGGCAGAATCAGAGTTCGAGTTGGGGACATGGTAAGTTTGAGAAGAGTACAAGTTCAGAGAAGTCTAGATTGATGTTGGTATACGTATGGTGTTATAAAGCCGTGAGCCTGAAATCACCAGAAATGATTTTAAATAAAAGGCCCTAGGATTAGCCTTTGAGGAACTCCAAAATTTAAAAGTTGGGGAGAAGGTAAAGAATTAGCAAAAAAGACTGAAAAGGAATGATCAGTGTAGAAAGAGGACAGCCTGAAGAGTTGGTATATCAAGAGTCAAGTAAAAAAAAGTGTTTCAAAGAGGGGGAAGAGATTAACTGGCAGACCAAATATGATGAAGACTGAGAATTGACCACTGGATTTAGCAACACAGAAGTCATGGATAGTCTTGACAAGAGTTGAAATAAAGTGGATGAAAAAAGCCTGTTTGAAATGGTTATTATAGTGGAAGGAAAAAATTTGGAGAAAGCACATGTAGAGAAATTGGACTGTAAAGAAGATAAAAGAAAGGGTGTGACAAAGGAAAAAAGATACAGCATCAAGGCAGGGTGTGGCTTGTTTTTTCAGTAATGGTGGATGCTGTTATGTTTGTGTGCCGATGGAAATGAAGAAAAGCTGCTAGGGAGACAGATGGAAAAACACATACTTGCTTTCATTAAAATCATAAATGAGTACAAATAATTTATTTTCCTGCGTAAAATACTTGCAGATGTCAGATACACCATGTTGAAGATCCTGCATCAGTGTATGATGAAGCCATGGAACTAATTGTCAAACTTGCGAATCATGGACTGATTCATGGAGATTTCAATGAATTCAATCTCATTTTGGATAAAGATGACCACATCACCATGATTGATTTTCCACAGATGGTTTCAACTTCTCATCCCAATGCTGAATGGTATATATTGAAATTGATTGTGAATGTGGGTGTGTTTGAGTGTGATGAAATAATTTTTATTTAGAATTTTCAACTTTGTAATACTGTCATTTGGGTCAGTAACTGGTTTGAAGTGGCTGATGTCAGTGGTCTAAAATTTTGTGTGTGTGTGTGTGTGTGTTTTAATGATAATCAAACTATTCCTCAGTATTTTAAGGAGGGGGAGGGGTACACTTCGATCCAGTTTTTAAAACATGTTCATTAAGCTTATTCTGTGTATTGAGAATCTGAAAATAACTGCCCACTTTTTTAAGCCATCAAAACAATTTGAATTACTTGTATAATCTGACATTTCTGAAAGTCAAATTGTCTTAGCCATAGAATCTTTTATTCAAACAAACATTTAGGTGGAAGCCCAATTTTTAAACAACAAAAAAAAAGCTTGCTCAGAAGAAGTAGGGACATGGAGAGGGGAATCCTAGATCCCCATTCTCTCTACCTGTCCCTTTTTTTCCTCCATGGTTGGCTTGTAGGGGCTTCACCAAGCGTAATTTGATAATCTTGATGGTCTTAGTGAATGTTAAGGATTTGGACTAGACTAAGTTGCCAGACCAATAATACCACTCACGTCATTTTTAGCTTTTATGTTAAAAAAGAATGCCCATAAAACCTCATCCCTGACGCAGGGCAGAACCACTTTATATACTATGATCATCTATTTCTCACACTGCTCAACCAGTTAAAGCAGCAAGTCGTGAAATACAAGGGAGTATTTTCCTTTATTTGTATTCCATGATGCAGTTGAGCGTAATTGCATTAAGGGTGAGTACTTAAAGAATATTTTCAACAAAACAATACTAAAAGATAAATTACCTGGCACTTGGGTGGTTAATATTTCTTATGGTGGTGACTGATTACCATTTTCATTAAAGTGATGTAACCTAGTCACACAATAAAGGAACATCTAGGAGCTGCCAGAATTGGAGGCAGAAATGATAACAGGTTATGACATTTAAGTTAAATATAATCTGCATTATTCTTGTGATTTAACTTGAACTTTTATGGGCAAGTAATTGGGTGAAGGAGTTCTATTTAAACACTAGAAATTAAGATATCAATAAGACCTATCTCTGCTTTTGAAGAAGTTACTATCTAGTAGGGGAAACATAAGCATGTATAAAAACATAATTTTAAAATAATTTGAGGTTGTTCCAAGGGTACCCTAAGAACAAAGAATACTGGCATTGTCTTCCTAATTCTAAACTTCATGATTCTTTAAAATAACAATTTAGTTAAAATGTAACGAGTTAATCAATTCCATGTGACCCTTAATTCGACCTTATTTGAGAATTCTCTAAACCCTCTAGAGAATTTAAACAGCTCTTACTGCTTTATGTTGACCTAAAAATAACTACATATTCAGAGGTTCTTCTGCTCTCAGTCCAGGTTAACATGTTTTAGATGATTGTTTATAAGCCCACAGCATTATTTGTCTCTCTTGGAAGTTATTACAAGTTGGCTAACAGATAACAAGGATACGTAAACATAATTCTAGTTCTCAAACTTTTTCTTACGAGTTACTAATCTATTTTTATCTTCAGCTTTCTCAGTTGACAAGGGGTTCAACTGGGTGTAGCTGATGGGAAGTACAGCCAGACATACTGGAGACTATGGAGGAAAGTGGAAACCTCTGCTCCCACATTGTAGGCCCATAGTCTTGTTTTCTACATTCATATTTATCTTATTTTCTTAGTATGTCTGTTGCATTAAGGGAAAACCTTGAGTTTTCTGACCATAGGAGCTATGTGCCTTTGATAGCTTATATTCCTTGTTTGTACCTCTGCTGTTACATTCAGTATTTCAAACACACTGTCAGAAGAGTTCTCTTTTTCTTTTGAGTAGAGGAACATCTTTTTTATGTGTACAGTAGAACTGTCATATACTAAGGATATTGTCATTGGCTCATAAGGAAAAAATGAACATCAAAGGCTACATCAGAAACAATTCTTTCTTTTGCAGGTATTTTGACAGAGATGTTAAATGCATTAGAGATTTCTTTATGAAACGTTTCAGCTATGAAAGTGAGCTTTATCCAACATTTAGTGATATCAGGTTTGTACTCTGCTTAAAGTGATAGAACTCTGATAAATACCTGATTTATTTAGTTCTAAAAGTTAATGTTTTTATCTAAAAAATTTTCAGATGGTAAGTGACCTTTGACACATTGTAATCATTGAGTGTTATAGCTGGGTGGAATATAAATGAAACTTACAAATCTAGAAAATACCTTCTTTTGATCCACTAAAATAATGTTACTGAATTTGGGGGAGGTATACACCACTTTCTGACAAATTCCGGAACTTTTATTCAACGTAGGATGCTAAGTGAATAGTCCATTTGTAAGGAACAAGCCAAGTGTTTATCAGAATTTGTGGTTTTCCTTTATTCAGAATAGGAGCTGTCTTTACCTGATCATGGAACCTAATTATATGTTCTCAAAACTAGATTTCTCATTTATTTTATAAACTTAGTTCAGATACTGTTTTCTGGCTTGAGATGATTGACATGAGTTAAAAGAAATCTTTAGTCCCCTCTAAAAATTATTGTCAGTAAATACCAACTGAAGTTTCTGTAACCTTTCTCTTAATATCTATTGCTTTTCACATTTATTTTATTAAAATAACAAACAGCATTTATCTTTTACGTTTGTGTACTTAAGTAATTTAAGTATTGCATTTTAGGCAAAGAAAAATCTTTAAAATATGTAAACTATTAAACTCACTTAAGAATTATAATTTTCCAGGGTAATAAATATTTGTACATGTCAGATGGATTTTTCCCCCCCTCTGAATGCTTGGCGTTTCTTTTCCTAGGAGGGAGGACTCTCTTGATGTAGAGGTCTCTGCCAGTGGCTACACAAAGGAAATGCAGGCAGATGATGAACTTCTTCATCCAGTAGGTCCAGATGATCCTGAAACAGAGGAGGGATCTAACTACTCCTTCTCTGATGAAGAGGTATCAGAAAAAGCAAACGTTTGTAGATCAGGAAATCCAGGTGAACAAAACTCCGTAGATGAATTGGCCGACTGCCGTCGCAGGTCACCTGGAGACCCTGAACACGTAGAGGAAGGCGATCTGTGGGAGCAGAGTGCTGCTGCGCATTATTTTGACATGACTAAATTCAGTCAAGCTTTAGAAGAACTAAAAGGTCAGGTTGTTGAAAACAGTTCTGTAACTGAGTTTTCTGGGGAGGAAAACAAAACTGAAAATGACACCAGGCAAGATGGTGAGACAGGTCAAGGAGGAAACCCCGCAAGCTCTGAAGAGTGTGAAGATGAATGCCCTCATCTCATTGCCTTGTCATCATTAAACAAAGAATGCAGACCTTTCAGGTATAGATTCTGTTGATTGATTTTTTTACTTTAATCTGGAGGCCTGTACTTTCTTCAATTCAGGTAAATGAGTATTTTTTAAAGTGAAGTGACAGAGTTGTATTCTGTACCACTATGTGTAAAATGAAAACAAATAACCTTTTTGTTAAAATTATAGCTAGCCTTTACAGTCAGCCTGATTCTAGACAGCATATCGATTCAATTTTAAGCAGTCTGCCCTAAGATACAAACTGATTACTTTCAAAAAATTAATACAGATCTATTATTCAGTTGATTATGATTTGGATGCATGACTTCTTTGTATATTTTCATAAATATAGATGTAATGTTTGATTTATGTATAATCCAATAAATCTATAGTAAATGTACTATCTTCATGAAGTTCAGTGAATTTTGTCTGGTACTTTGAACCTTCTGTTCTTATTTATTCATGTAAAATTCTATGTTATTTTTCTTTTTAAGAATTTTTTTTCTTGCAAATATTAATCAGCCTGAGTTCAGATTAGCAAATGATCTAAAATTTAATTTTTAGATTTGGACTGTTTATCCAGAATCAAACAACTAGTTTAATGAAATACAGGTTTATGTATTTCAAAATAGTAATAGGACAAAATTAAATAAGTAACTTTAAAAAATTATTTATTTTTAGAGAGTGGGGAAGGGAAGGAGAAAGAGAGGGAGAAAAAGAAACATTAATGTGTGCTTGCCTCTCACGCACCCCCACTGGGGACCTGGCCCGCAACCCAGGCATGTGCCCTGACTGGGAATCAAACTGGTGACCCTTTGGTTTGCAGGCCAGCACTCAGTCTACTGAGCTACACCAGCCAGGGCAAGTAACATTTGTTAGGCATTTCTCGGTACATGTTTAGGCTTACATCCTAAGGCTCTCTTTATCATGAGTTTCATTGTGAAGCAAAATGTGAGAATTTTGTTCCTTTTCCATATAACTGTATCTTGAAACACAGGGTTATTACCACTTTAATAATAAACGTTAAAATTAAGAGTGGCAATGGCTCAACATTTTGAGTAAGTAATAGAAGAAAATCTACATAGGTTAAATGGCCATCTGAGCAGAGAATAATTTGTTTTTACTTTAAACACATGTTGGACAAAATTTTTATCAAAGTAGGAATATATTTCTGAAAAATATTGACTGTTAAGAATATCATCTGAGTTTCTTATACATTAAAACTTTGAGCAATGCATAATACAAATTAGATAGTTTGTCACTGCAGTTTTTCTGCATTAGCAGAGCAGACTGCAAGGTACTGTTTCTTACATCTGCTTTTGGTTGGGGAAATAGCAAGAAACTGTCCCAAGGATTTAAATGTTACAAGTCAGATAGTTCAGTAAAAGAAGAGAGAAAAAGACATGAATTATGGACAGGTGGTAACAAGTTTCGATGGCTAAAACATTTTACCATTTTGAAATTTTGATAGTTACTATCAGAATGCTGGAAAATGAAAATTGTTAATATACTAGGCTGAATTGTGGATGGTTTTACCTTCACAGAAATTTTAAATATAATGATATTTCTAAGGTATTTTATGTTTTTAAGTTTCATTATCAAGTAAGGAATAATATAAATTACCTCAATAATTAACTATAAAAATTAACTGGATAAATTGTGCTTTTGCTTTAATTTTAGAGATGAAGAAAACATGGAAGATATTAACCGATACAGAACAAGAACTCTCAGTGTTACTTCTGCGGGCAGTATTTTGAGCTGTTCAACAATTCCTCCGGTAACCATTCATTCACCGTTTGTTTGCAAGTGTTCTTAGATCATACAGCAGGCATCTTACATGTGAGGGTGATTTGATGTACAAGACAGTCGCAGCCATTTGGACCTTGCATATTAACAGTATAAAATTATAACAAGTACAAATTTAGTAATGTAGGAGAGAGGGTTACTTTTAGGAATGATCAAAGCTTTCAGGGAAAGGGCAGCATGTAAGTTAGCTTGAATTTGAAGGGTAAGATCCAGGGGGCACTGATTCTCATGTGGTCTAGGCCCTGCACTTCATCAGGGAGGAGATTGATTTCCTCCCACACTTTATAGTTTCCTGTGCATTCTTGGCTTTGCTGTTTTTTATACTTAATTGAGATTACCCTCCTTTCTTTGATTGCTCAGATTCAAAACAGGGATTTTATGTCTGATTACAATGGTGTAAAATTGATAATGTCATACAATGAAAAGTTAGAGTGCTAGTTCATGCTTCTTTTCTTAGATTCTAACTTATGCTCCCCTCTGTATATATAGAATATGGCACTGACGTTGTCATGAAGTCTTTATCCCATTTTCCTTATCGCTAACAGCCTCTATTGAATTGTATTATAAAATATAAGTTTGCCTCCCAGGGACAAAAAAAGATGTCTTTAGCCTGGCTTGGTTGCTCTCTGATCTCAGAAACCGATCATCTTAACTCTACATTCTTACAGGGGTTTGCTCACAGTTTTTCTTGAGGTCACATTTTATCTTGTTAAAAAGGTCAGGAGAAAAGCTTGACTTCGTTACCTCCTTTATGTTGATGATCGTGCAAGGTAAAGATTTTCTCTGCGTTCTTTGATACTTATTGTAAGTTCTGTTTTCCTACTTAAATTAGTTTTTTTGTTTTTTTTTTTTTTATTAGGAGAGTTGCCATTTATGTACCCTGTGCTTTCTAATATGTAACAGTTAAATTATAATGAAAGGTTAAAATATACTTTTAATAAGTTTGTGGTCACTATCAACAACAGACCACAACCGTATATAGGATCTTCTTGCTGTTTTTTATGGGCTCCCTGAAATAATACAGAGGTATTATATTTCACACCTTATAATTTTTTTAAATATACCAAATAGGATTTTTCTCACACTTTTGTTAACATGAAGAAAATAAATCTTGGAGTATTTGTGAATGGTTCTGAATTAGGAAGATGTACGTGCATGGCAGTCCGTTATCTCCTCCTTCAGCTGCTTGATACGATTATCTTAAGGTCTCACTGAAGGGAAGAACCAAGGGGAAACTGAAGCAGATTATTTGGGAAAGAAATTGATTTTTTTCTTGGAAATATTCTGGAGGCCTCTTCGGATTCCTCTTTTAAATGTGGCATATGGTCCCGGCTGGTGTGGCTCAGTTGAAGCATCATCCCGTGACTGAAAGGTTTCAGGTTTGATTCCCAGCGAGGGCATATGCCTAGGTTGCAGGTCAGTCCCTAGTCCAGGAGAATATAGGAGGCAACCAAGGGATGCTTCTCTCTCACATTGATGTTTCTCTTTCTCCCTCCATCACTCTCTAAAAGCAATGAAAAAAAAAGAATATCCTCGGATGTGGATACAAAAATAAAACAAACATGGTGTATGCTTGACTGTTGTTTTCCTGGGACTTTCCATCTCCTCTGTTGGATGCCTTCTTTCCTGGTTCCTTGTCTTTCTTACTTAATTTCTTTATTGGCGGTATAGATTCCAGTAGTAATTTGAATGAATTTTGAGGAGACTTTTTATTACTAAAAACGTATTTTTATTATATTCCCTATTCTAAACAGGGAGTTTAAGTACTAGAATTATGGTTTGGAAATAATTTTCCTTTAGAATTCTGAAGGTGTTGGTCTATTGTCTTTGTTGTGGTTGAGAAGATGACATCTCCAGGATTCTGGTCTCCTGCTAGAATGGGGAGACTGGTAGTTGCCTGGCTTCCTGGGGTAGGGAAGGTCCTGGAGGCTAGTCACGCTTATTTTAAACTTTCAGCCAACTGTTCTTTAAGTTATGAAAATTTTGGAATACCAGATCCTTCTAAGTCACCAACCTTCCTGATTTTGGGAGACATCCATAAATGCATCTCTGTATCTTGCATAGGGTGAGGCATATTAAGAAGAGACCCATGCTTCAACCCTTAAAGTGTTCATCTTCCTTTTTTTAGGAGGCAACTTGGATAATGCAAGGTTATATATACACAAATAACAAACAGGTGTTGTGCTTTCAGAGGGGAAAAAAGGTTATTGTGAATGCAGTATTCAAAAATCTTATTCATCTTGGCAGTTAGGGGCAACCTGTGTGCTAAGTAATAAGAAATCAATTGAATTTATGATCCTTCACTATGAGAAAGCATTCTGCATCTCCCAAAATTAGTATGAAGACTTTTCCATGGGTAACTGCTGTCATCAGGTCGTTTCTATACCTGAAGTTAGGAAGGATCTGTTTACCAGTAATGAATGCATTCAAACAATGTTGTACAAAGACATGCCTATTATTACCTAGAAAACAGGAACAAGCAGTTTTTATCTTCCTGGTTTTAATTGTGTTGGTTTTCCGGGGGTAGAGGGGGTTCTTTAAGTTTTCCCAGCAGACACTAGGTGGCACTATGTCTATTCATTATTCAAAGAATTTTAACTATACTTTTTGTCATATTCTGTATTTCTTTTAGAAATGTAATTTTATAACAGTTGTTTTATTGTTTATTTGTATAGTACTGCTGTTAGAATTTGGAGTTTTAAAATGTTATTAACAGAAATTTGAAAAATATAGGCAGTGTCAATATGTTGTTGAATGTTTACTCCTTATCAAAATGAGCAGTCATCAATGATACTGATCACTGAAATCTTTACAGGAATTGGTGAAACAGAAGGTGAAACGTCAGTTGACAAAACAGCAAAAATCAGCTGTCAGACGTCGGCTGCAGAAAGGAGAAGCAAATATATTCACCAAGCAACGGAGAGAAAACATGCAAAATATTAAGTCAAGCTTGGAAGCAGCTAGCTTTTGGGGGGAGTAATATATTTAGAGACATTTACACAATGGAATACTATTCAGCCATAAAAAAAGAAAATTTTACCCTTTGCAACAGTATGATGGACCTGGAGAACATTATGCTATATGAAAATAAGCCAGTCAGAGAAAGACAAATACCGTATGATTTCACTCATATGTGGAATCTAATGGACAAACTGAACTAACAAAGTAGAGACAGACTCAGAGAGCAGGCTGACAGCTCTGGGGATGGGGGCTGAGGGTTGGAGGGATCGAGGAAAAAGGGCTCATGGACGTGGACAGCAGTGTGGTGATTGCAGGGGGTGGGAGGGAGATATAAGGGGGTTAAATGGTAATGGAAAAAGTTACAATAAAAAATAAAGATGTAGAATATTTTTCAGAAAGTTACTATGATTTTAAGCCACCTTTAGACTTTTGGACTAAGGCAGAAAGGTAAACAAATAGATAAACTTTCTTTCATTTATAAATTTGACTCATTCAATACATGTTTTCTAGAGGATAATTATAGTAACTTTACTAAAGCGGTCCAGTTTTCCAAATAGTTGTGATCACTGGTACATCAGCTAAAATATACTTTTCAGAGCAATTTTTATTATGAACATTTGGGTATTTTAAAAGGTGCAAATGTCATAGTTTGGTTTTTTTTTGTTGTTGTTATCTACCAAAAATAGGTAGATTGCTTGGTTTCAAATCCCAGCTTTCTACTTACTGGTGGAAATTACCTTAGGCAAATCATATTTTTCTCCCTTTTTTTATTTTTCTCCCTTTTTTTATCCTTCACCACATCACTTTTTCTTACTATTAAAATTAGATTTACAACTAGTGTAGGGTTGCTTTGAGAACCACAGGAGGCAATATACAGAGAGCACCTTGTATACTTTCAGTAAAGTGTAGATGGGTGAATGATAATTTTAATGTTTATCTTTCCAAAATTCTGCTTAACAACTTGATTGCAATTTAACCACTGAGAGAATACACTGCTGTCTTTTTTTCCCTCTAGTAGTAAGGGTTATCCAATATTGCATAATGTTATTTTCTGCTGTTTAAGTTGGTAATGTAGTCATGGAAACAGAAACTTGACATAGTCCCAGCATGGTCTTCACAGCTGCCAGGTTTTATGCAGGTGTGAGTAGAAGAGTTGCGGGGTGGGAGGGTGGGGAGTAAAGGGAATGAAGGTGTGAAAAAGTTCTAATATTCTTAGAGTGGGTCCAAAACATGCCTCACTTCAACATTGATAGATACTGAGTGTAGGAAAGAAAGAAAATTCGTAAGACATGGTTCCTCACTCAAAGACTAATCCCCTGAGATGTGAAGGTGGGTGCTATGTACCTGCTTGTATTCAAGGCAGAGAGCAGCTGCAGCAGAAATGACCACTAGATGGCAATGTAACTGCACAGTGACTCAACTGGATGTCCTTAAATTACATCTGTATGATCTACCAGAGGCCGTAACAGCAATTTTTTTCTTAAGATTGATAAAGACAGATTCCTCCCAACTTTGCAAAATTAATTTTACTGTTTGCATGCCTATCATTAATTCACTTTATAAATACAAGACAAATTTCCTTGAAAATGAATATTGAAAGTACATAGCTTTGAATTTAAATTTTATCTTTTTTATCTGTCTAAAGCATTTAAACAACAATATTGACAGCTTAATAGAACCACAGAATGTTTATTCCAGGATGTCAAAAGCAAATTGGGAATGAATACATGACCATCCTACTCATTGGACTCCACTTTTGGATACCTACTGTTATAAAATTACTGCTATTTGAGGAACTTAGAAGGCAAATAAACATATCTTACCCTTAAGAGCTTAAGGTTTCCTGTAGGTCACATAACAAATTAGTCAAATGCACAAATCTAAAATTATTCAGGGTTCAGTCACAATAATTATTTTTAAGAGATGATTGTGAATAGCAATTAGAACCTTGCCTTAGAGTATAGTCAGTTGTCACATTTTAAAATACCTACAGTGAACAATGAGCAAAAACAAAATTTAAGTATACTATTAATGCAATTAAGGTACGTACTGTGACTCATGAAACATTTTTTGAGTCTGGGAGTTCTAAATTTAACTCCTGGTTCTACCACTTCCCAAACCACAGGTACTTTCTGTAGCCTCTCTAACCTCACTTTTGTAAAGTGACATTTGAAAGTGCCTCTTTCAGGGTTGTGAAGATAATGAAATATCACCAATAAGGAGCTTAGCACAGTTCCTGATACATAATGTATGTTTAGTAAGTGTTGATCAAATGCCTTAAGGTTACCCAAAGGAGGATTCCAAGGACACTCCTGTTTTCAAGGTCAGTGATTTCAACTATGATTCTTTTGATGTTCTGTTTTTATCAAGACACATGCTTTGCTTGTACTCTGGCATTGTACTTGCTATTTCCATAGGTAGGCTTTTGGTACAGGACATGGTATTGGTAGCCATTGCTCTCTTCCGTACCGCACAGCAGGCTTTCCCAGAACCATGAAGATCTTTAAAAGTTACAAACCAGAAGGTTAGTGCAGCTTAATGTAATCCTTTTAGTCAAGTAGTAACTTTTCAGGCAAGAGACATAGCTGCCTAATTAAAGAACTCACCAGGTAAACTTGCTGTCTACCAGGTTTATCAGCCACTTCCACAGGATAGAAGGATGAATTCATTAGGTTCTCAGGAGAGCACTTCCTGAGGTGTAGGATTATTTCATATCACAGATTCAATACTTTGGATGGGCTAAAGCTCTTCATCTTCCATTTTTCCTCTCTTGAGAACATCTCCCTAGAGAACATCAGGCCATATCTTAGTTTCACCTTAATTTCCTTAATGAACTAGTGGAACCATCTTATGCAACTGTAAGGCTGGGAATGAGGTAAAGTTCAGGATAACCAGAGCTAACAGTTGTGTAATAATCAGGAGTGTGGGAATAACCGAAGGCTGCAAAACTCACACAGACTAATAGTACATTGTTTAAGTTTTACTTCCAATCAGGATGGTGGCATAGATAAACAGCTCGCCTCCTCTCACAGCCACTTAAAAATTACAACTAAAATATGGAACAACTGTCACTCAGAAACATCAGAAATTAAGTTGAGTGGAAGTCTGACAACTACGGAATCAAAGAAACCACATCTGTCCAGACTGGTAGGAGGGGTGAAGACACAGAACAGGCTGGTCTCACACCCACGTGTGGTGGATAAAAGTTCAGGAGGGATATCTCAGCAGTAAGGAGTTCCAGCCCCAAACCAGGCTCCTCAGCCCAAGACTCCAGTGCCAGGAAAATAAGAACCCACCCAAATTTCTGGCTGCAAAAACCAGCAGGGATTGAGTTGGAGAAACTTCTGGAGTCCCAAGCAACTCCCCTTAAAGAATGCACTCGTGGACTTACTCAGACTCACTCCCTCTGAGCTTCAGGAACACAGTAGTAGCTTGAAGAGCACCAGTGGCATACAGAGAGGAATGGAATTGTTTGGCATCAAGGTAGAAGATGGGGACAGCTGTCTCCCAGACAACAAGGAGGGCAGAGGACACTCCCTTTTCTGAGCCCTCTCCCCACAGAGCCACAGAGCCAGCAGGCAGATGCCGTATCTGAGACTCCATTGCCCTGGCTAACACTCTTTGCCCTGCCCTGGAAATGCCCTGAAACGGTTCCACCCACCTTACAGGTCCACCCAAGCTGTTAACCATGACTTTTCCATATGAATGGAGGGCCTTAGCTCATGCTTCACAACCTACTAAATCCTATCAAACAAGCAACCAGGCCCCTCCCCTCCACTGTACCTTTTGCTAAGTGGCCTCAGGCTTGGCAGTAGCAGCAGCCAGCCTAGATTCATAGCTTACCTTTACCTGGGAATCTCCAAGCCCTGCACAATTAGCAGCCATTTCAGATTGCTTTATAGCTCATGCATGGGTGGCCCTGGGCAGAACACAGGTGGTGGCTGATGTTGGCCGTGCAGGGAAGGGAAACCCCAGAGACTGCACACCCAGTGGAAAGCTACAGACCCCATCAGAGCACCACCACACTACCCCTGTACAGCTGATCCTCTAAGAAGGTTGGTGGTCAGTGGTTATAGCTAGGCCTTGCAGTTGACTGCCCTGGGTAAATCCTTCCCATTGACCTGCCAACAGCAGTCAAGTCTCAACTACAAGAGGAAGGTGCACTCAGTCCACACAAAGGGCACACCTTGAGTACCCAGCTTGGGTGATAGGGGAGGCTGTGCCACTGGACCCTACAGGACACCTACTACATTAGGCCACACTACCAAGACACAGAATCAAAACAGCTCTACCTAATACATAGAAACAAACACAGGGATGCTGCCAAAACAAGGAGACAAAGAAACATGGCCAAACTGAAAGAATAGATGAAAACTCCAGAAAAAGAGCTAAATGAAATGGAGATAAGCAATCTATCAGATGCAGGGTTCAAAACACTGGTTATAAAGATGCTCAAGGAACTTAGGAATCTCAAAAAGTTCCTCTCTAAGCATAAAAAAAGATCCAGTCAGAAACGAAAGATACACTAATTGAAATAAATAATTTACAGGGAAACAATGGTAGAGTGGATGAAGCTGAGAATCAAATCAATGATATGGAACATAAAGAAGCAAAAACAACCAATCGAACAAGAAGAAGAAGAAAGAATCCCCCCAAAAAACAGGATAGTGTAAGGAGCCTCTGAGACAACTTCAAGAATTCCAACATTCATGTCGTAGGAGTGCCAGAAGGAGAAGAGAAAGAGCAAGAGATTAGAAATCTGTTTGAAAAAATAATAAAAGGAATCTTCCTTAATTAGGTGAAGGAACTAGACATGCAAGTCCAGGAAGCACAGAGAATCTCAAACAAGATGGATGCAAAGAGGCCCAACCCAAGACACATCATAATTAAAATGCCAAAGGTTAACGATAAAGAGGGAATCTTAAAAGCAGCAAGAGAAAAACAGTTTTTTACCTACAGGGGAGTTGCCATAAGACCATCAGCTGCTTTCTCAAAAGAAACTTTGCAGGCTAGAAGGGGTTGGCAAGAAATGTGTAAAGTCATGAAAAGCAGGTACCTACAGCGAAGATTGCTCTACCCAGCAAAGACATCATTTAGAATCATAGGGCAGATAAAGAGCTGCCCAGACAGAATAAAGCTAAAGGAGTTCATCATCACCCAGCCATTATTATATAAATTGTTAAAGGGACTTATTTAAGAAAAAGATGAAGATCAAAACTATGAACAATAAAATGGCAATAAATACATATCTGTCAACGATTGGATCTAAAAAACAAACTAAGCAAACAAGAACAGAGACAGAACCATGGACATGGAGACTATTTTGATGGTTGCCATGTGGGAGCAGGTTGTGAGGGAATGGGTGAAGAGGTGAGGGGATTAAGAAGTACAAACAGGTAGTTACACAATAGCCATGGTGATGTTAAAGTACAGTATAGGAAATGGAGTAGCCAAGAAACTTATACACGTGACCCACGGACATCAACAGTGGTGGGGGGTTGCCTGAGGTAGTGGGGGTTACTGGGTGGAGGGGGGCAAAGGACAAAAAACTGGGACAACTGTAATAGCGTATTCAATAAAATAGAATTTAAAAAATAAAATTGTAAATTTTTCTTTTACCTTAGCATTGTAAGTAATGATTGCACTAAATTTTTATCTAACATTTAGAATCAGATTATTATAGACTTAATTCCATAAGTAGGAACATGCCACATAATACAAATATGTTACCTGGGACATTTGTCACACTGTTACATGCTTCCATTTTTTAAAGGTAGCTACTTGAAATAAAGGAATAAAAAATCCCTGCTTACTGTTACTTTGCTGTTGGTAAGAGGGTGGTACTTCATTGGAAAGAAATGTATGTATGTTCACACATCAGTTTTTCAAGTGGTTGGTGTTGGATAAAGTGATATCAGGAAGGAAAACACAGATATTTAAGATAAAGTCTTTGTTGGCTGAAAGTCTCCACTGTTTCTGAAGAGACCACAGTCACATGACAGGACAGAGTAGTATACTGCAGAGCCTGGTACCACTGATTTAGTGCTGAGGAAATTCTAAAGACCGCGGGTAAGTGAAAGGCCAGAGCGGTTTGGTGAGCTGCTTTGAGGAAGAGGGATTTGGCTGAATAGGAAGACTGAAAAAGAAGGAGCTTGCACAGAGGAAATCATGCAGAAAATGCAGGAGACTAACGAATGCAGTATGCTTGTCATGCTGTGGATGGGAAATGGGTGTTGTGCTGCAAGGGACCAAATTGCAGATGATTTTGAAATCAAAAAAAAAAAATTTAACTTCACGTACTAGGAAAAAGTGATTATAGATTTTGAGCATTACAAAAGGGAGATGAGGGGGTAGAATTAAGGAAACGGTCAATATTAGGCAATGGATTGGAGGTGTCTAGAACAGGGTCCAAAAGGTTGATCACCCAGTCAGCCTGAGTATTAAGGTTAAGACGATCTGGAATAGAATCTTATTATATCATACTAGAGTTAAAGAGATTCTTTACTACCTTGTTTTTATTTTAGAGATAAAAAATACTTTGGGTTGTAAAATTACATACCCAGAGTCATATAGAGTAAAATAAGTTTGGGAGTGAGTGAGAGGAAAAGATGGAACTGATTGAGTACAAGAAAAGTGAATGCTGGGAAAACCAGCATAGTCAGATGGTTTGGAGCTTTGGGGTCTCTGCAAAGTCACTAAGATCCACAAACTTTGACTTGTCTTCTTGGGTATGAGAAGGGAGAGTCCTTACAAACAGGTTCAGGTTTTGAGTCTTATCCTCCACAAAGTTTTCTTCCTTTTTAACAAACAAAGTGAGGTTGTTTGTCCTCCCCCCACTCCAAATAATAAGCCTTTTCATCTTCTCACTGGCCCAAGAAAACCCATCTCTACAGGCAAAAGCCCTGAATAGAACATTTTCATTCATGAGAGGAGCAGGATGGTGCTGGGGGAGTAGTTCTTTTTCTTTGAGCTCAAAGATCCTGAGGTACCTTGAGAGGATCAGAAGAATATATTATTCTCTAACTTGGTCTTTCTCCAGTTTTCAATTTGTGGAAAAAGTAGGTCTTCTTTCCATGTAGTTTCCTATTCCTCCTCCTTTAAGCAAATTTTGGAAAAAAGGTCATATTTCGTCTGTGTCAGCAGGATACAGGCTAAGTGTAGCACTCTGATGGTGACTGCACAGGAAGCAAAGTGTAAATCAGAGTTTGCAGTGTGAAATGGATGGGCATGAGGCTTTCATCTTTGTGTAAGCATATCCGTGAATGTAGCCAGAATTGAATTCAGGGTGTACTAATGATGCGGTCTTTTCAGGAAGCTTCATCTAAAATATATGGAGCTGTGAAATTACTGGCTTGCTTGAACTTAACATCTCCATCAACTATCTCAGGTTTAAGCAATTTGTTTATAATCAATAAACATTCTCCTTAGGTTTGTTTTAGTCTAATATTATTAATTTTTCTACAATCTATATTTTCATTTTAATATGCTCATTATTGTTGCAAATATTTAAGCATTTTATACAACTCAGAAACATGACTTTAGCTAAAGAAGAAAAAAGATAGCTCCGATCAGCTCATGAAAAATCAGGTGTGCTGTCTCATTCCTCGGTGTGGCCCTTAGGGAAGATCTCATCTTTTTTATTTGAAGAGTGGCTCAGAGACTTCTTCTAGGATCAATCTGATCACTTTCTAGCCACAACTTACATAAAGTCTTTATCTGAACACCAAACAAAATTAATTATTGTCCTGGACAGTGGGATCTAGGGGGTGGGCAGAAGTGGATTGTGAGAAAATGCAGGAAGAGGAAAGAAACCAACAATTAGATAAATTTTTATGAAAGAGAAAATATTGTAAAGGCCATGGGCAAAACCCACTCCAAAAACATATATATATATAATATATATGTATATATATATATTCAACTGTCTTTCTCAAAATATATATTATGCTCACTTTTCACTAAACACATATCTAATGATTCAAGGGCTTGGCATCATAATTTCTAACCTTGGAAATTTCAACAAAATTCTCCCACCTTTAAATAACTCTGAGTTTATCCAAAAAGTATTAACCTGTCCACTGGCTAAGCCTCCTCCAAGGATATTTTTGGTCTATGAAATAGTTCTTAAAGAATCAATTTTACTTCTCTTTGGAAAGCAAACACCACGACAGGCCTGGTGACTGTGAACGCAACACAACCAAGATGACATGTGCTCATTGGGGATCCCCTTCTGCATGGATGGCTCAGGCGAAGGAGGGGCCTACTTGCATTACGCTTTCTGATTAAGGGTGTTGATCTGACTGCCTTGGCCAGGAAAAAAGGGCAGTTCACTCCTGGTTTTATGTTGTGGGGAGGAAAACTATTTCATAAAAGCATTTTACATAATTTTCTATAAGAATGAGGACATGTACATTCTTTAATCTGTAGATAGGGTAGTAATCAATTTTCCAATTATTCATTCATGTAGTTCAACAGATTAGTACTTATCGATGATTTTCTAAATGTAGTAAAATATTGATGAACAAATACCTGAGATTAAATTCTTTTACATTGCCTGTGTTTTTTTTTTAAATTAAATTTTATTTTAATTGTTGTTCTTATACAGTCCTCTGTTTTCTACTCCCATCCCATCCCTCCGCCCCAGCCCTCCCCAGCTCCCTTCCATTTCCACCCCCCCCCCAGCTTTTGTCCATATGTCTTTCATAATTGTTGCTCTAATCCCTTCCCCTTTTCCCTGGATATTCCTATCCCTCTCCTCTCTTGTTCTCAATTTCAGTGTCTTTGGTTATATTATGCTTGTTTGTTTCTTTTTTTGATTAGGTTCCTGTTAGAGGTGAGATCATATGGTATTTGTCTCTCACCTCCTGGCTTATTTC
>PVKU01006237.1:0-107806 GCA_004027475.1 Anoura caudifer
TTCTTATAATCCTTTGTATTTCTGTGGTGTCAGTTGTAATCTCTCCTCTTTCATTTCTGATTGTGTTTATTTGGGTCCTCTCTCTTTTTTTCTTGATGAGCCTGCTTAAAGGCTTGTCAATTTTGTTTATCTTTTCAAAGAACCAGCTCCTGGATTCATTGATCCTTAGAATTGTGCTTTTAGTCTCTATGTCATTTAACTCTGCTCTGATCTTGGTTATTTCCTCCCTTCTACTTGCTCTGGGCTGTCTTTGATGTTGTTCTTGGAGTTCTTGCAGGTGTAGGGTTAAGTTGTTTGTTTGAAATGTTTCTATCTCTTTTAGGTAGGCCTGTATCACTACGAACTTCCCCCTCAGGACTGCCTTCCCTGTGTCCCATAGGTTTTGGGTTGTTGTGAGTTCATTTTCGTTTGTTTCCAGAAACTTTTTGATTTCTTCCCTAATTTCATTCTTGACTCATTCATTGTTTAATAACATGCTATTCAATCTGCATGATTTTGGGTTTTTCCCCTTGAGGTTGGTTTGTAGTTTTAGTCACTTGTGGTCAGAGAAAATGCTTGGTATGATTTCAATATTCTTGAATTTGTTGAGGCTTGTTTTGTGTCCTATCATGTGGTCTATCTTTGAAAATGTTTCATGTGCATTAGAAAAGAATGTGTATTTAGTTTCTTTGGGATGAAGGGCTCTCTCTATATATCAGTTAAGTCCATTTCATCTAGAGTATTGTTCAATGCCACAATATCTTTGTTGATATTTTGTTTGGAAGATCTGTCCATTTTTGACAGTGGGGTGTTAAAATCCCCTACTATAATTGTATTGCTGTCAATATCTTTCTTGAAGTCCCCTAAGATTTTTTTTTATGTATTTAGGTGCTCCTATGTTGGGTGCATATATATTTACAATGCTTATGTCTTCTTGGTGGATTCTTCCTTTGAGTATTATGAAGTGATCTTCTGGGTCTCTCTTTATGGCCCTTCTTTTGAAGTGTATTTTGTCTGATATGAGTATTGCTACCCCAGCTTTTTTTGTCCTATATATTTGCTTGGAAAATTTGTTTCCAGCCCTTCACTTTGAGTCTGTGTAGGTCTTTTGTCCTGAGGTGGGTCTCTTGTAGGTAGCATATGTGTGGGTCATGCTTTCTTATCCATTCAGCTATTTTATGTCTTTTGATTGGAGCATTTAATCCATTTATGTTTAAGGTTATTATTGATAGGTACTTATTCATTGCTATTTTTGTACCTGTGTTCCTCTCTCTCTCTTTTCCTTCCTTTCCTTAAAGCAGTCCCTTTATTATCTCTTGCGGAACTGGTTTGGTAGAGATGTATTCTTTTAGACTTGTTTTGTCTGGGAAGCTCCTTCTTTGGCCTTCTATCTTGTTAGAGAGTCTTGCTGGGTGAAGTAGCCTTGATTGTAGGCCTCTGGTTCTCATTAATTGGAGTATTTCTTGCCATTCTCTTCTAGCTTGGAGTGTTTCCATTGAGAAGTCAGCTCTTAACCTTATTGAGGTTCCCTTATATGTTACTTCTTGTTTCTCCCTTGTTGCCTTTAAGATTTCTCTTTGTCTTGGAATTTTGTCATTTTAATTATGATGTGTCTTGAAGTGGGCCTCTTTGGGTTCCTCTTGATTGGGACTTTCTGTATTTCCTGGATTTGTGTGACTTTTTCTCTCATCAAATTAGGAAAGTTTTCCGTCATTACTTTTTAGATAGGTTTTCTATTTCTTGCTCTTCTTCTCCTTCTGGTATCCCTGTTATACGGATATTATTACATTTCATATTGTCTTACATATCCCTTAATCCTTCTTCATTCTTTTTGAGCCTCTTTTCCTTTTCTTGTCCTTTTTGGGTATTTTTTCCTACTTTGTCCACCAAGTCGCTGATCCAATCTTCTGCTTCATCAATTCTGCTTTTGATTTCTTCTACTGTGTCCTTCAGTTTAGAAATTGTATACTTCATTTCCTCTTGGCCCTTGTTCATAGTTTCTATTTCCTTTTTCATGCTGATATAGTTTGCAGAGAGTTCATTGTAGCTTCCCTGTAGTTTCTGGTAGCTAATTGTGAGCTCATGGAGCTTCCTGATAACCATTGCTTTGAACTCAATATCTGATAGTTGAGTTGCCTGTGTTTCATTTAGTGTTCTTTCTGGGGCTTCCTCCTTTCCTTTCATTTGGGGAACATTTCTTTGTCTTCCCATTGTTCATGAGACTCTTCTTGTCAGGCTCAGCTTCTTAAATTGATCTGTTCTGGTTCCCTGGGTTTATGGTGTGAACTTCTGTGCTAGAATACCTGTGAGATTCAGTGGTGCAGTCTCCTTCGGGCCTCCTGGTGTTCATATCTTCCACTGTCTCAGCTGTTGGGATGCCCCCTCTTTGGATCCAACTCTGGCTTTTTCACATTTCTGGATTTTTTTTTTTTTTTTGTCTCACTTGTGGGTATTTAAAAAGAGAAAAGAAAGAAAAAAGAAAAAAATTAAAAAATAAAAAAGAAGAGGAAGGAAGAAGAGATAAAATTGGAAAGAAGGAAGAAGGAATAAAACAAGAAAGAAGGAAAGAGAAGCAAAGGGAGTTTAGGGATAAAAAATAAAAATAATAAAAAATATATAATTAAACAAACAAACAAACAAATAAAAAAAAAACCCAGAAACCTCTTGCTGGTTTCAAACTAGCCAAACCAGTTTTTCTGATCTTGCTGACTGCAACAGGCTGAGGGGTAACTGGCATTGCTTTTCTCCCTGTTTAGCACTCAACCAGCTTTGGGCTACTCTCCTCAGAGCTAGTCTGGTGCCTTTGTGCGCAGGGCCTTGGGCGTGGTTTCTAAGCCTCCTGCAGAACAGATGCTTTCCTGAGTTTATGGGTATGAGCTGGGATCTCCTATGGATCGAGCACTCCCTGGGTTTATGGGTGTGAGCTCTGGGTCTCCTACAAGGCGTGAGCACTGACCCCAGTTTACGGGTGTGGGTTCCCTAAGTTTCCTGCATTGTGCACACTCACCCTGGATTCACGGGTATGAGCTGCAGGTCTTCCACAAAGCCCCCTCTTCTCATCATTCCTCCACCTCCAGATGCTCATCCACCTCCGGTCCCATGGGCACCTCTGGTCACAGGGGCTCATTTGTGCACTCCTCCCAAGGCTATGCGTGGGTGCTCATAGCCCTTGTGTGTTTGCCACTCAGACCTTAACTCCTCTCCCTGTGACTTCAAGCAACTAGGTCTCTCCCAGTGCTGCTCAAATCTTGTTTGGCTGGGGACCGAGAGGTTGACCTGGCTCTCTCCCTAGAGTCCTGTGGCAGATCTGGCAAGTACCAGGCTGGGCTTCAGCTGCCCTGGTCTCCGCACTGATACCTGGGCCCTTATTGTTCTAAAAAACTCTCTTTACCATCTGGTTTTTCAATGTCCACTACAATTTTTGATCTCTTATTTTCATATATGCTGTGGTACTGTTGGCTGTTTGCTCTGTTCCTCTGTAGATCAGCTAGATTTTTCTCTCATGTGTAGGGGGAGGTGGAATCTGCTCCCTCCTACCATGCCACCATCTTCCCTCCTCTTCAGTAGAGTAATTTTAACCAGGGCTTGTAGTATCACAAATAAAGCTTCTTGAGGGCAGGGCTCAGGGTCCTGGGGCATGTGGAAGGGAGAAGGGAGTGTTAGAAGGTGGGGGTTGGAGTGGGCACATTCCACCTCCGTGTATGAAGAGAGGGTGGCAAAGGATAAAGTGCTACTCCTCAGTGGCTGGCTGACCTTTCCTGCAACTCCAAGGGCCTGAGACTTCTCTCTGGATGGTTGCAGGTGTTTGGCACCAGATGGGCCACCATGCGAGGACCTTTCAGGACCATGGAGTCCCCAGTTGCCAGAGCTCACTCCACTTGGCTCTGGCTCTGCAGGCCCCTTAGCACCTTCCTAGGGGTCCCAGAGGCCAAACATATTTAAAGTAACACATGAAAAGTAACAGAAATGCCCAGAAAAAGAATAATAAAAACAGCATTGGAAGTATTTTGGGTTATATCTTATGTTTAAATTTGTATATAATTATTGTCTCAACCACTGAAAACACAATGAGTGCCCTGTGTTCCTTTTATTAGGCTGAATGGCACTTTAAGAAAAAAATTAATCACAAACAAATAACATTGCCTGACAGAAATAAATGTATCCTGTGTGGCCACAATAAGAGGAAAATCAGATTTAAAAGAGGAAATTCACACTATAAATAACAGATAACCATCCTTTATTTAGTTTTGCGCAGTAGGCATACATTTATTTTATCTGTCATTGCAGTCCTGTGGAGATAATAGTCTTTGAGAGTTTCAGAACATTTAAATGCCCAGTTTCCTTGACCTCCATAGATGTGGTTTTCTTGACCATGTACTACGTATTTCAGAGGTTTTCCAGCCTTTCGTTACTGCTGAGAGGTCTGTGTGTGTGTACTTGTGTGTGTACTCACCTGACCACTGAGTACATGGTGTTTGTCAGTTACTATTTGTCTAATTTTATTGAATCCAAAATCAGTGATGTTTAAAGCACTGAATGACTTGATCACAGAATTTTGGACAAGCCAGTTTAGTGATGTTGTCTAAATAGACACAGAAACCCTGAGCATATTTACCCAGTCCATTCTCTAAGGACAACTTTATAGAAGCTGGATACCAATATCAATGATTAGTTAGAATTAGTAAGAGAATAGAAATGTAAAATAGCAAAATCCAAAGAAAAAGTTCTTAGGGATTAAGTAGCCTGCAGGAAGGCAGTAAGTCACTAAACATTACATGTGGGCGTGCTACAACCAAATCAATCAACCAAACGGTGTAATACACAGATTGATGAGTTACTCTAGGCGCTCTTTTGATTTTTGATTTTCTTTTTGCCAGCTATTATCTGAGATTGCTGAGCCTTCTTAATTAAAAGGATGTGTGCTTGCAGGTGTGAAAACTACATCCTCTATTATCTTCTATATTTTGAAGTATGTCTCTTTTAAAAATGGCTCTGAACTTTGTTTTAGAAAGGTAGTAATTTTTATTTTGGAAATTACAAAAATCTAGTGTACTTCAAGAACTCATGTTCATACTGCCATCTGAGAGTAGATAATCATAGTACAGAATCACAGTGGCATCAAGCAGAAATTTAATGTCACAAAATTAGAACTAAAAAAAGGTTTATTGAATTTAACTGTAAATATAATTTATCATTTACTTCAGCAGGCCAGATCTTTAATTTTCCTACATGTATATGCTTCCTTTTCTCCATGGTTTTATGCATGTGGAGGATCAAACTTGTAAATTTTTAATCAAGTGATTAATTATTAGCAGTTGAACGGTTGAGATAAATAGGAGAGCCTTGCTGTTTGATAGGGGAGCTCTGTACCTGGCTCTGAGCACGTGTAGCGTCGGTCTGATATTTCAGTTGTTCTGTAAGTATGAAACACACACTGGATGTCATAATTTAGCAATAAAAATAATGGAAGATGTCATAATAATTATGTATTGATTTGAACACAAAGCAAAAAAGTACGTTTTAAAGTATTGGTTTAAACAAAGTATATCATTAAAATTAATATTGGTTTGTTTTTCCTGTTTGAATGTGGCCATTAAAGACTTTTAAGTTGCACATGTATTTTGCTTTTGTGTCTTGTGCCGCATTCCTGTTGGGCGGTGCTGGTCGACAGATGCGAGGGAGCATCGTGGACTTCGGCAGACACGCTCTCGGATTGGCTGGTCTGCAATGGCGCCTGGAATGCGTGTTGCTTTTGTCGTGAGTAGGTCAAACACAAATGGAAAACATTTCCCACACCAAGGACATGAAAATTATTTCATTTAAAGTGTTCATTTAAAATACAATGTTTATTAGTTATTTTTATCAGCTTTCTCAGCTAATTTCTCAAGGTGTGATATATATACACAGCTAGTCCTGTTTGTGAGTCAGTAGAAAAGCGAGGCTTTAGAAACAGAACAACAGGTGGTCTCTAGAATGCTTTCTGCTTTGTTCACAGAGGCGTTAGTGGCAGGGTCTTTGCCAGGTTCGAAAGAGGGTGGGTCACAATGCACAACTAGTCAAGCCACAAGTCAGGGAAGTGGGGGGAAGGGCAGGGCTGTCAGAGACGTGAGCGGCAAGGCGGTGGAGGGGTCTTTGCAGAAGAGACGCTTGGGGGCCCTCAAAGGGTGTGCTAATGGTGCAGGACACACTTAAGATTTTTGGGACTAGGAAAAAGCTTATACTCAACTGCTGTTTCTCAGTGTTAAATTGCCAAGTAAATTATTAAAATGAAACATTAGCCAAAGTAAATTAAAAGTAAAAGCAAACCCTGCATATACTAAAAGAGTATAAATTTAAACTGACCTGATATAATAACACAAAATTCTTTAAAGCTTTTGAAAATATCTGTCTCCTATTTTTGCAGTTCAACTGAATTAATTTTATTCTTCTTCAACATATAAATCTCTTTGAGGGCCACTGTTAAGCTTGTCCAATTTGCAAACACATTTGTTTATCTCAGCTTCATTTGTTAACTCCCTATATAAGCACACATAATAGGTATGAATTTGCAACCAAAGAAGAATATGAAAGTGCTATTGGAACCACTAATTCAGAGTGACAGAGCAGGGACGGGGAAAGTTTGCAGCGCCTGAGGTTTTGAAAAGCATTAAAGTTCTTTACTGAGTTTCTTTGTAACTAAGTATATAAACTAAATAGGCCAGTTTTAGTGCTATTTATTCTTAATTACATAAACTTAATACCAATGATGATGAACAAACTATAAATTTTTCCATTAGTAATTAATTAGTGTAAGGCAGTGCTATAATTTTTAATTAATATATATGTTTAAAATTAAATAACGGAATTGGAAATTAGAATGCCATTTTAATGAGATGTACATTTTCTGATGGCATATATATCTGACATTCCTAATAGTAGGTAAAGAAGATAGTATATAAGGGCATATTTTACTATTCTTTGAAAGTAGTGTGTTATTACAAACAACTATATGCCATCAGACTTGCAAATCTGGAAAAAGATGAATTGCTAGACACATATAATCTTCCAAGACTGAATCAAGAACAGACCAAATACAACCAACAAAACAGAAGCAGTCCTAATCAAAAAACTCCCAACACATGAAAGTGCCAAACCAGATTGCTTCACAGGTGAATTTTACCAAATACTCAAAGAAGAACACATATTCTTCTCAAATGATTCCAAAAAATTCAAGAGGAGGAAAGACTCCCAAGCTCATTCTATGAGGCCAGCATTATCCTAATTCCAAAACCAGATATAGACTGCACACAAAAAAATTATAGGCTAATACCCCTGATGAAAATACGTGCAAAAACTTCAACAAAATATTAATAAACTGAATTCAGCAATAGATTAAAAAGACCATACACCATGATTAAGTGGGATTTATTCTGGGGATGCAAGTTTAGTACAATATCCATAAATCAATAAACATGATGCACCACATTAAGAAAAGGATAAAGATCACATGATCATATCAATTGATGCAGAAAAAGTGTTTGATAAAATCTGGCACCAGTTAATGAAAAAAACTTGCAGCACAGCAGGAATAGAGGGAACATACCTCAACATAACAAAGGCCACATATGATAAATTCACAGCCATATCATATCAATGGGAAAAAACTAAAAGCATTTCCCTTAAGACCAGGCACAAATATCTGCTTTAACCACTTCTTTTTATCACAGTAGTGGAAGTCCTACTGCTATGTCTAATAGGAGACATCCAAATTACAAAGGAAGAAGTAAAACTGTCATTAATTGTACATGATAGGGTACTTTGTATAAAGAACTTCAAACACCCCACCAAAAAACTACTAGAACTGATAAATGAATTCAGTAAAGTAGCAGGGTACAAAATAAATATCCAGAATTTGGTGCATTTTAATGCACCAATAATGAACTATCAGGTAGGGAAACTAAGAAATCAATTTCATTTACAATTGCATCAAAAAGAGGAAAATACCTAGGAATAACTTTAACCAAGGATGTAAAAGGAGTGTAATTGGAAAATTTTAAGACAGTGAAGAAAGAAATTGAAGATGCAAATAAATGGAAGCATATACTGTGTTCATGGATAGAAATAATTAACATCATCAAAATATTCATTTTACCCAAAACAATCTACAGACTCAACAAAATTGCTATCAAGATACCAATGGCATGTTTCACAAAACTAGAACATATATTCCAAAAATTTATATGGAACTATGAAAGACCCTAAAAAGCCACAGGAATCTTGAGAGAGAACAAATTTGGAGGAATCACACTATTTGCAACCAAATTATACTACAAGTTCACAGTAATCAGAACAGCATGGTACTGTCATAAGAATAGACATATAGATCAGTGGAACAGAATGGAAAGCCTAGAAATAAACCCATGCTTTTATAGTCAATCAATTTTTGACAAAGAAGGCAAGAACCTACAATGGGATAGAGATAGTGTATTCTACAAATAATATTGGGAAAATTGGATAGAAGATAACAATACATTTTGCTTTTTAAAATCATTGACATATTTGCTGTTACTAATGAATATGAAATTTTTCTTTTTCTTCATGCTTATCTAGAGATAATTGCCATGGAGGATTATATTATTTTAAAATACGCCTACATATTACTAATTATTTAAATAGTATTACTATTTAATTTTTCATATAATGTATCTAAGTTGCAGCATTAACACAGAGCATTTATTTAAATAGTGACATTGCTGTGGAAATTCTTCACAGAGAATACCAGAGAAATAACGAGAAAAGAAAAGCTACAAAGTAAGTCATAATCATGCTGCCGGGGACTTCTTCACTAACCTCTCAAGTCTCCCTTCATTATCTGAAAAGTCAGTTTTCTTTCTGCCAGATTACTTCCCATTCTTAAAGCTGAGACTAGCTTTAAACCGTGAGTTTGGAGATTTGGAGGGTTTATCTTATCAAGATAAATGTATCCAGTTGGTGATATGTGAATATAAAAATATATTGGCAAACTTAAAATTATAAAACTGGATAGAAATGGTTGACATTAATAAGCGAGGAGTTTTTCTTAACAATTCTGTTTTATTATTAAAATATGCACATGGTAAACTTTCCAAAATAATTCCAGTTAGTCATTCACAGTGCATTCATTCAGCAGCATCTTCCATGCCTCCAGGGAAGCCGTGCAAACGAAGGAACAGCAAGGCAATTTCACTAGGTTATGATTATAGTTCTATCTATAGATGTATCAGGCTTTGAAACGAGCTTCTGTCCGATTTTGCAGAGTGCGTACTTGCAGCACTGCTTTAGCTTTACATAAGAGGAGTCTGGAACTCAGGATGTGAGAATTAAAAGCAGCAAATAGAGCACAAGTTACCTCCACATCATGCTGAGAGTTAAAGGCAGGGAGCGAGGTGGTATTTATTCCCTTCTCTTCACATTCCAGCTTTTCACAAACAGCACCAGCTCTAAGCTTGGCACATAGTCTATGCTATTAGACTGGGGGATGCCATGGAAAAAGCAAAGCAAGCAAAATCAACCAAGTTATCTTTGTGTTAACCGAGATAAAAAAATAAATGTGCCATTTGCTACCTTCTTTAGGTAAAGATCTTTAACAATTTAAATCCCTATAATGTGAGGCTGATTATTTCTAATGATTTACAATAAGTCAACTAAATGATGTGCTTATAAAAGACTTTTAAACTTCTGAAGCAAAGATTCATTTAACTTATATTGAATTTAGATATTTATCAAAAATATCATGATTAGCATAAACCTATTTCTTTGACAATTTTACATATCAATTTCTTTGAATAAGCAAGTATTATATAGAGAGCATAAAGACAAAATGTTATAGGTCTTATGGCCTTAATAATTAGTTCACTGGCACCCTACTTTGCCTTATCTATCAGATTCATTTTCTGCCTTGAAATGATATTACATTCTAAACAAATAATAGATCTTGATAATGGTTACCCTCTCATTTCATACTTGCTCCATATTACAACTGCAGGTGAGGTTCTCCCAGAATGCAAGTCAGGAAGCAGTACATTTTAGAGTCTTGAAGAACAGATCAATTCAGAAAAAAAGAGGAATCAGTGGTGAGTTTTTACAAAATATGGGAAGCTAAAGGAAAGAAATAAAAAAAAATGCAGCTACTTGTGTGTGTCCAGAAAATATAGGAAATATAGGAAGATAAAGGAAAGAAATAAAATATAATGCAGCTGCTGAGGTCTGTCTGGAAAAAGTCCAGCCATTGTGAATATAATGAGGACAGTTTGTGTGTCATTTATGTAACCTGGCAGCCAAGGAGAGTGGACTGGAGTGCACATGCTTAAACAATGGCGGCTTCACTGTACTAGTCAGAGGGGGCAGTAGATGCTTTTGAGTGAGCATGTGCACTGTGTGGATGTCTCATTCAAAATGACTGAAAGAGTAAAACAAAAAATCTGCATCAAATTTTGTGTTAAGCTTGAACATTAAGCTTGTGTTAAGCTTGAAACTATTCAGTTGATTCAGAAGGCCACAGTTGTGTGCAACTGATCATTGGCAGCTTCATCACAACAATGCACCCACTCATGTATCATGTCTCATGTAGAGATTTTGGCTAAACATCACATCATCCAGGTGACTCAGCCCCCTACAGCACAGGCTGGGACACTTCAACTTCTGGCTCTTCCCAAAACTAAAATCATGATCAATGAGATTCAGGAATATCCGATGGGGCAGATGATGGCAACTGGGAGAGCTGTGTGAGGTCCCAAGATGCCTACTTTGAAGGACTGAGACATCATTGTCCTATGTGCATCATTTCTTGTATCTTCTTCAATAAATGTCTCTATTTTTCATATTACATAGCTGGATACCTTCTGGACAGACTATGTGTATGTGTGTGTGTCTGAACACACACACACATATACACATACATGTATCTGACTGCCCACTAAAGTGATAAACATATATGTGTGTATAATCATATACATAGTATCTTTCTCTCTCTCTCTCTCTCTCTCTCTACATATATATATGTGTGTGTGTATATATATATAATTAGAGTGAGAAGTAACATGTAAGATTACTGATACTACCTATGCTATTACTACTTTAAGATGAACTAACTATCAGGGTCTAAAGACAAAAGTGATAACCACAATTGTTTTTACCTTAATATATATTTCTCCAAGACTGAGTTTATCTGTTCCTTTTGGGAGAAACCCTACATTAGACTCCTGATGTATTGTTTAGTCCTGTGGTCCTAATAAGGCAGTCGCATAAAAGTCCCAGTTAACCAATCTTAAAGAACATGTGTTTTAATTACAGCTCAGGACAGATGGGAATTGCCAAGCTCACTCAATTCGTTTTCAGTATCTTCTTATTAATGGTTAAAAATGTCTTAGAATTATGGCAAATAGTTTTTGGCATATATACTACAATAAATCATAAATTTAGATGTCTTTAGAGGCTTGTCACTTAATATAAATGCAAAGGTGATATTGGGCAGTGGTTGCCAATATGCAGTCCTGGGACCGACCAGCAGCATCAACATTATCAGGGAACTAGAAAGTAGTGCAATTCTTGCGCCCCAGTGAAAACCTGGCAGATCAATAGCTTGGGGCAGGGTCATCAATGTGTGTTTTTAAAGCTGTACAGGTGATTCTGATTCACATTCAAGTTTGTGAACAACCAGTGTAGAATGGGAAGTTGTGGACTAAAGCGAACCAGAGAATAAATGTCCTCAAGCATTCAAATTCAAGGTCAACAAACTGAGCAGACCACATCAAAATTCCACATGTGAGGGAATAATTTAATCCATGGTACACCAGTTTATGTTTAGTTTAAAGAGATTTTGACACCTTTTGTTTCTACAATGGTCAAATTTTAATTGGTCTTTCAACTGTCTAAAAAACACTTTGCTCTCCCCAGGTATACTCATGCCCTCTAAACATCCCAGTCTTACCCATCCGGATCACTTGGAGAATTGGGAGCCTCAAATAATGAAAATGATAGACCAGGTGTGCACATTTTATAGATTGGAGTGATTTGTCTCAATTCATTTTCTTACTGAATTGACAAGTCTGTAAGGCTTCTAAAAAACCTTTCTGAACATCTAATACAAACTGTTCATTTTACAGGTAAGAGAGGCTGAGCCACATACTAAAGCTCAAGCAGTGAATAGACGCAGCAGTGGGTGTGTTGTAGTGGTGGTTATAAGGAAAAGTCAAATGTGTGTACACCACACATTGGAAAAGCTATATGCTTTTTTGAAATAAACATTCATATTTATGAATTATTAATATATAATGTAGGAAATAAGCATTTTCAGTAAGAATGCATTCATGAAACTATAACCATGGCCAGTGTAAAAATGATTTAGTATTCACTTCATAAAAGAGTGGTATGAGAATTCTTTCAGTATTCCTTTTATAATTAATGAACTTATATATATGTAGCATGCAGGGTAGCAAAATAACTCAATTTAATCTACTCTGTCTGATCCTCTTATTAATGGATCATAGTTTAGAATGTCATATATACTTAGCTCCCTTTACTAGTTGAGAGATTTATAAGACAAAGGTTCCTACTTGCCAAGTTCCTGCTGTCTACTTTCTAGAACTCTTGACACACTGTCAATACTCAATATTTGTTGAGTAAATAAAGCGAAGACAAGTTTTTGAATTTTGCTGCCTACTCACATTCCTTTTTTTCTGAAATTATGCTTTGATGGCCCTACCTTGTGACAATGGGGCCTATACTGCTACCCTTTCAGCATGGCATGTATGCATAACAGATGGAACTAGCACAAATTTGGTCAGTCATTTGTCCTGGAAACACGGAATTGGGACGTGGAGTCTTCATGAAACTGTGTTTGGCATTTAAACTGGGTGGTGGTAGGTTGACTATTTTACATAATTTTTCAATGGGCAAGTAATGATGGTCCATTTACTATCTCTTCAGGGATGTCAAACTCATTTTTACAGGGACCATGTCAGCCTCACGGTTATCTTCAAAGGGCCGAATGTAATTTTAGGATTGTACAAATGTAACTACTCCATAACTAGGGGCAAGGAGCTCAGCACTGCCAGTGGATAGAAACAAGGTGCTGGGCTGGAAAAACAAGGCAGAGGGCCGGATTTGGTATGCGGGCCTGTGTTTGCCACCTGTGCCTTAGGTGATGAGAATACCTAGGTGACAAGCATAAAGCATGGTTACATTTATTGGGATGTATAGATTATTAAAATAATTATACAAATTATGTTAAGAATTTAAGGTTATGAAGAAAAATAAAACAGGAAAAGATGATAATGCAAGGGGGTATTATTTTAAATAGGGTAGTCAGGGACTAACGTTCTGAGCTGGTAACTTTTGATGAGAGTCTTGAATGAAGTTAGAAACTAATTATGTGGATGGGTTGGAGAATAATGAGACAGTAGAGAAACCAGCAAGCAGGAAGTTCAAAAGTAAAACGACCAGTTTGGCTGGAGTACAATGAGCGAGGTGGATGGTGGTGGGAGATGAAACTGGAGATGCAGGCAGGAGCCAAATCCTTTGGAACTGGAGGGTCAACAAAAGGACTACACTGTTAAGTCTCTTAAAAGTTTAAAGAAGAAGAGTGATTTATGTTGTCAAAAGATCATTCTGGGTGGCAAAAAATGAGATTAGGGAAACTGACTAAGTGTTACACTGGTCAAGGAGGAAGGTGACGGTGGTTGATGGGCTGATGGTTACAGTAAAGATATATTTTCATAGCAGAGCTGAGAGGTTTTGCTGTTGCTTTGTGTTGGGAGGTGTTAAATAAGGAGCAGATTACTGAGTGAATCCACTAGGAGAATGTGGTGCCATTTATGGATATGGAAACACCTGGGGGACCAAGTTAGTTTGAGTCTAAAGTGGTAACAGAATTGAGTTTGTTTTGGGCATGTTATATTTAGGAAACCTATTTTATTACACATGAGTTAATACATTAAGTAGGTGCCAGGATATGTATCTACAGTTCAGCAGAGTGTTTGGGCAGGGCAGTTTTACTGGATTAGTGGAGACAAAAAAAAATGTGTGAGATGAGGGCCAGAGTGAATAATAAGTAAGAAAGTAAAGACAGTGGATAGAGATGAGCACTACAATGAGTTTTTGGAAAAAATAAAAGAGTAAAGAAATAGGGTACAAGCTATAAGGGATTGTAGATCAAGGGAGTTTTTTTTTATTAAATAGATATTTTAAAATATTATAATTCAAAAGTATGTATGGCTATGGGAATGATCTAGTAGAGAGTGGGAAAATGATGCAAAAGAAAGGATAATTAGAGGAGTGACATCTCTGGGCAGGTGAGAAGGAAAGGTGATCTAGTCCACTGATGAGAAGGTTGACCATAGAGAACAATTCATCTACTGGAATAAGAATGAAGTCAGTGTGTATAAACATAGATTGTTTGGTAGGTTTGCTGGTAGGAAAATGTGTAAGTGCTTCTCTGATTGCTTCCACTTTTCAGTGAAATCAGAGGTATAGTTACCAGTTGAGGGTGGTATGTGAGAAGGGGTGTTAGAGATTTCAGGAGGGAAGAGGTGTAAAACTATCTTTTCAAAGTATGTAAGAATGAATAAATTAGGAGAATATCTTATTCATGAAAGAAGAGTAAAGGAAGAATGAATCAAAAATCTAGAAAGAAGACTGAGTGGGACAAGAGAGATGGGGAGGGTGACCTTGCTTTCAGTTCCACAAAAGGCTCATTAATCATTTTGTCCCTGAATATGTCTCTTTTCCATAAATCCATCCATCCCCCTTCCTTGCATTTTTTCTGAAGCTAGTTATTTCTCTTAACTTTCAACCATCATTGATTATTGATGAAGATAATACATAAAGATAGAAAGATATTATTGTGATATTCTAACCAGCTTGTCTTTGGTCCTGGTAGTTTCTTTAATCCTTTTCCCATCAGTCAGCAATAATCATTGCTGATAAAAGTGAACGACAGAAGAGTTAATGTTTAGCTTTAGACTAACTAAATAAAACCCCAAAGGACAGAGATAATGAAGGTTATACCATTAAAAATAATTTTGAAAAACATGAGTTCAGTTAGGCTGTTTGTTTTCATGGCTAAGAAAGATGGAGACAGTTGAGCATAAAGTGGTTCCAAACCTTTTACAAACCATGGTGTTTATAAAAATTTATAGTATATGTAGAGGCAACCGGTTGTGGCCATCCTCTACCAGGCCATACCCAGCTATCCCAAGGAATGAGAGGAGAAAAATCTTATCATATCTGGAACCCAGGTACAGCACAGATGTGCTGTGGTAACCCATTGGGAAGTTCTGGTAGAGGAGAGAGGAGGGTACAATTACAGGTGCCTGTCTGTTAGCGGGTTCTGAAAAATTGAGTTACAATTCTTCCACACTTATGTTTTTGGCTTGGATATTGTGGGGTTTTTGTTTTTGTTTGTTTTTAAAGAGAGAACATTTTACAGATGGAAATGTGAGAGATTTTGGCCTCTTTTTATTTTCCTCTTCTCTAAGTGCCTCTATTTCAAGATCAGACACAAGGGTTTTTTTTTGTTTGTTTTTTGTTTGTTTGTTTGTTTGTTTTTTGTCTTTTTCTTTTGGAGATGTCATACTGATATACACCAAACTGTGCCACTGATCCTTGCAGGGGTGTCCAACCTTTTGGCACCTCTGGGTCACACTGGAAGAAGGGTTGTCTTGGGCCACACATTAAATATACAAATAGCTAACAAAAGCTGATGAGCAAAAAAAGGTTTTAAGTAAATTTACAATTTTGTGTTGGGCTGCATTCATTGCCATCCTGGGCCACATGTGACCCGTGGCTGTGGGTTGGACACCCCTGGAAAGCAACTAGTCCACAGGCTAGGTACAATATTTGCTTTATAAATTTGTTGAATGAGTTGAATAACTGAAATTTTTATCAGTAGAGCAGCTTAAAATGTCCTGATTGGGAGTATACTGCATGTTTGATTCTGTTAACAGGAGTTTTAGGCTCTTCTTGTCAAGTATGACTTTTTTTTTTTTAGAAATATGCTTTTTTTTGTTCAGTTACCATTGTCCTGCCTTTCCACATTGCTCACTCCTACCCTGTCCCCCCGACTCCCACAGTTAATCTCCTGCTATTGTCCGTGCCCATGAGTCCTCTGTTCCTGTTCCTTTTCTTATCCCTTTCCCTTCTTTCCCCTGTTATCCCCTCCCAATCCCTGGCCCCCTCTGCAGTTACTGTCAGCTCGTTCTTTATTTTCAAGTCTGTGGTTCTGTTTGGCTCATTTGTTTGTTTTGTTGATTAGGTAAGACTTTTTATTTTGGGGTGATTTAAATGTGGTTTAAGTGAAATAATAGACCCTTTAAGAATCCAATAGAAAATTATTAATAACCTTTAAAGCAGAAATTTCTATTTCTTTCCTGAGATGTTTCTCTGGGCTATGAAGTTGGGTAAGAGTTAAATTCACGTGGAATGTACTAATGCTGGAAATAAGCTTCCTTCAAGGTCCATGGTCAATAAAAGGGTGATGAGATTTCCTAAATGACTTACGGTGGGTAGCCAGGAGTAAATCATACCATTTGACCGTATGGGGTTCAAGTAAGAAAGAAATATACTTAAATCTAGACAATATTGGTCCCAGTTTGGGGATGATAACTCTCCTAAGAATTATAATCTACTTCGTACATAAATTCCTCAGAGAAAGTAGAAAAAGAGAGTGAGAGTAATAATAGGCAAAAAATCTATGTTTATCATTTTATATTGATTTCTCATTTGATGTATATAAATTAGAAAACTTGAATAATGCTGAATATGAAAAAAGTTAAAAAAAAACAAAAGAAATAAGGTGGAACTTGGGAGAAACATAATTTTGATTCCCAGAAGTATGGGACACAGCGAGCCTCAGACACTCATGCTGGTATATAGTCAGGGAGGAGAAATGTGAGTATTTGACTTTGTGGGTAGAAGCAGAAGCTGAAATAGGATTAAAGGGGGATATTCCAGATTTTTCACATTTTGTTCTTTAAAATATATTCAATCTCTTGAGAAATTTAAAGAAGTTTTTGTCATATTTTCTCATTCATAATAAAAATAAAATGAAATTTATAAATATTTTTATACGAAGTCCAACAGGATAAGCTGCAACAACTTAACTCTCTTTTTGTAAACTGAAGAATTCATTGCAGTTTATCTTGTGTGTTGGTCATGTGATATGAAGATGCAGGCAGCCTTCTGTTCTTTTCTTTACAAGGTTTCTTAATTCTGTTGCTCCGCTGGAAGTCATTCTTTTTTCTTCCCCTAAAAGTAACAGAATTACAAGTACAAAAATTTATTTAATTTGTTTGGATTTATAAAACCATGACCATTCTTTAGGCCTTTGGGGGCATGAACTAGATAAGAACATATGGAATAATCTATTATTTTTCTCAACTCTAGTTATGTGGTAAGGCATTGTTTAAATGCCACGAAAAAATCTCAGATTGTTTTCCTTGGGACAGTGATTATTTGGATAATGTTCAGTTAAATTTAATAAGGGGATATTTCATTTTCTTTAAGTCACCCACCAAAGCTATGACTTTCAATCTTATAAGGATAGTAGGAAACATTCAGAATTCTTTTTTACTCCTAGAAGGCCAATTAACCTATTAGCCATTGTTGAGCATATTATTTTTAAAAATAGATTAGTAGTGCACTGTAAGTGAATTTACAATGCGTTCAAATTGCAAACAGTCATGACATTTTTTTCAGTACTGATAGGCTTAGTTTCTAAATGAAAAGAAATTAAAAATAAGACAAGTCAGGGAATATACTTTTAAAAAGTATTAATTTTTCAGAATCAGTTTATATTTCTATGATTAATGTTGGCAGAATGGATGGATTATTTCAGGCCGAGTTTTCTGGAAACCAAAGTAAAAAGTGTTTTTCTTTTTTGTTTGCTTTTCCAGAAGTCAAGTCTAGAAAACATGCAAAACATGGTTTAGGGTCTATGTAAGTGGCCAGGACAGGAGGCAAAAGGATGATCCACTTTTTCAGAGGGTTCTAATTTGATGCTATCAGTAAGTGATTGGAAAACTTGTGGATCATTGATCAACTTTTCTCAGTTTCTTTCTACTGCTTTCTTCCCATCTTGCTATGGGTGTTGTGCACATGCACATACTTCTAAGTCATTCTCTGATGGTAGGGTGGGTGAATAACAGCTTTTTCTCCAAATTTACATCTTGTCTTTTATTAAGATTTCTATCAGAAATATTTCTTGCCATTCCCTTCTGGCTTGTAGTGTTTCTGTTAAGTAATCAGTTGATAGCCTTATTGGGGCTCCCTTGCATGTTACTAGCTGTTTCTTTCTTGCTGCCTTTAGTATTCTCTCTTTGTTTTTAAATTTTGCCATTTTTATTATAATGTGTCTCAGAGTGGGCCTCTTTGGATTCATCTTGTTTGGGGTTCTGTACTTTCTTGACTTGCTTGATTTTTTTCTCTTATCCAGTTAGGGAAGCATGCTAAGTGAAATAAGCCAGGCAGTGAAAGACAAATACCATATCATCTCACCTATAAGAGGAACCTAATGAACAAAACAAACAAATGAGCAAAATAGAACCACAAGCATGGAAACAAGGGACAGACTGACAAGGACCAGATGGGAGGGGGAAGAGGATAAGGGAGGAAAGAAGGGGAAGGGTCCATTTACAGAACAGGTATAAGTGAACCATGGACATGGACAACAGGGTAGTGAGGATTGACGTTGGGAGCAGGGGGTGGGCAGGGCTGGGGAGAGCAATGGGGGAAAATTGGGACAACTGTAATAGAACAACAATTAAAAAAACATCCCAAGGCAAACATAACTGAGCCCACTGTACTAGCACAGGGAGAAATTAATATTATACATGGTAAAAAATTTCAAGTATTTGCTAGGACACTGGATTGTGGTAGCGTAGGGAGTCAAGACTTTGCATTCTCTGCCTTCCCATGCAACCAAAATACACAGATGTTGACACTGAATTAATTTTAACTATAAATCTGTCCCATTTTATTAACCATTTGGTAAATGAAAAAAACTACTAGAAAGTCTTTCCTGAATCCTTACAGTTTTCATATGTTAAGCATTTGCACTTGTTTTGGCTAGAAAAATTTAGTATCATTAAGAAATTTCCATATGTCACACACTGTTAGCAAAGAGCCTGTCAATAAATGTGATTTAATGTGGATAATTAGAACATCGGCCCCTTGAAAACTGATCTACACACATTCTTTTCTCATTTAACAACCAGTGCTATTAACTTTCAGGAAAACATAATTTGAAATTATTAGAAGAAAGTATCAAAGGAAATATAGGGAAATTCCTTTAAAAAAAACTGGACTGAATGTTTAGGTTCATCTGTGTTGTCATTGATCACTACTGATTTTATTAAAAAATTTTATTGTAGTTTTTATTACCATTTACCCCTGTATAACTCCCTCCCTCATAGTCATCACATTGTTTTCCATGTTCATGAGCCCTTTTCCTTTTTTCTAGATCCCTCCACCCCCTAACTACTTCTCCAGAGCTGTCTGCCCACTCTCTATCTATGAGTCTGTATCTGTTTTGATTATTAGTTCAGCTTGCTCATTAGATTCCACATATGAGTGAAATCATATGGTAATTTTCTTTCTCTGACTGGCTTATTACATTTAACATAATGTTCTCCAGGCCCATCCATGCTGTTGTAAAGGGTAAAATTTTTCTTTTTTTATGGCCAAGTAATATTCCATTGTTAAATGTCCTATAGGTGTTTTATCCTAATTTGCCAATTGTAAATAATGCTGCAATGACCATAGGGATGCTTATATTCTTTTGAATTAGTGTTTCTGGTTTCTTTGGATAAAGTCCTAGAAGTGGAATAGCTAGGGCATAAGTCAGTTCCATTTTTATTTTTTTTAAGGTATCTTCACACTGCTTTCCATAGTGCCTACACAAATCTGCATTCCCACCAACAGTGCAAAAGGGTTCCCCTTTTTCCACATCCTTGCCAGCACTTGTTGTTTGTTGATTTATTGATGATAGCCATTCTGACAGATGTCAGGTGATATCTAATTGTGGTATTAATTTGCATTTCTCTGATGATTATGTTGAGCATCTTTTCATAGGTCTATTGGCCATATGTATGTCCTTTTTGGAGAAGGTTCTATTCAGGTCCACTGCTCATTTTTTAAATTGGATTGTTTATTTATTTATTTTTTGATGTTGAGTTTTATGTTCTTTATAAATTTGAGATATTAACCCATTATCAGATGCTTCATTGGCAAATGTGTCCTTCCTTTCATTGAGTTGTCTTTTATTTTGTTGATTGTTTCCTTTGCTATGCAAAACTTCTTAGTTTGATATAGTCACATCTGTTTATTTTTTCTTTTGTTTTCCTTTCCTGAAGAGAGATATCAGAAAATATATTGTTATGAGCAATGTCTGAGATTTTACCACATATGTTTTCTTCAAGAAATTTTATGATTTCAGGTCTAAAATTTAGTTTTTAATACACTTTGAATTTATTCTTCTGTGTGGCATAAGAAGGTGGTCTAATTCATTTTTCTGCATCAGTCCAATTTTCCCAACACTGTTTATTGAAAAAGCTATCTTTAGCTCATTGTATGTGCTTGCTTACTCTGTTGAATATCAATTGACTATAAAAGTGTGGGTTTATTTCTGGGCTCTCCATTCTGTTTCATTGACCTATGTGTGTCTTTTTATGCTAATACAATGCTGTTTTGATTACTATGGATTTATAATATAGTTTGATACTGGGTAGCATAATTTCTCCAACTTTGTTCCTCATTCTTGGGTTTGCTGTTTGTATGTGGGGCCTTTTGTGGTTCCATAAAATTTTTGAAATATTTGTTCTAGTTCTGTGTAATACACCATTGTTATATTAGTAGGAATTGTGTTGAATCTATACATTGCTTTGGGTTGTATGGACATTTTTATAATGTTAATTCTTCCTATCCATGAATATGGTATGTGTTTCCACTTATTTGTATCTTCTTCAATTTCTTTCTTCAGTGTCTTATAATTTTCTGAGTACAGGTGTTTTTCATCCTTGGTTAGGTTTATTCTTAGGTATTTTTAAAAAGATTTTATTGATTTATTTTTAGAAAGAGGGGAAGACTGGGAAAAGAGAGGGAAACATCAATGTGAGGTTGCCTTTCACACACTCCCAACTAGGGACCTGGCCTGCAACCCAGGCATGTGCCCTGACTGGGAATTGAACCAGCAACCCTTTGGTTCACAGGCTGGCATTCAATCCACTGAGTCACAACAGCCAGGGCTTTATTTTTTTTTAAAACAATTGTGAACAGGATTGTTTTCTTAATTTCCTTTTCTAATAGTTCGTTATTGATGTATAAAATGCAACTGATTTCTAGATAGTAATTTTGCATCCTGCTACTTTGCTGAAATCATTTATCTGAAATAGTAGTTTCTTGGTAGAATCTTTGGGGTTCTTCTCTATGTACAGTATCATGCCATCTATAAATACAGTTTTACTTCTTCCTTTCCAATTTGGATGCCTTTTATTACTTCTTTTAGTCTGATTGCTGTGGCTAGGACTTCCAGTACTATGTTGAATATGAGAGGTGAAAGCAGACATCCCTGTCTTGTTCCCAATCTTAAGGGGAATGTTTGTAGTTTTGCCCATTAAATATGATGCTGGCAGTGGGTTTGTCATATATGGCCTTTATTATGTCAATGTATGTTCCCTCTATTCCAACTTTGCTGAGAGTCTTTATCATAAATAGGTGCCAAATTTGATAAAAACTATTTCTGCATCTATTGATATGACCACGTGGTTTTTATCCTTCATTTTGTTTATGGGGTATATCACATTTATCGATTTGCAAATGTACCAACCTTGCATTCCTGGGATAAATCTCACTTGATCCTGCTCTATGATTTTTTGATGTATTGCTAAATTCAGTTTGATAATATTTTGTTGAAGTTTTTACATGTATTTTCATCTGGGATATTGGCCTATAGTTTTGTTTTCTTTTCTTTTCTTTCTTTTCTTTTCTTTTTCTTTTTTTGTAGTGTCTCTGGTTTTGAAATTAGGATAGTCCTTGCCTTGTGAAATAAATTTTGGAGTCTTCCCTCTTCTTGAATGTTTTGAAATAGTTTGAGGGGAGGTGTTAGTTCTCTAACTTTGGTGAAATTCATCTGTGAAGCCATCTGGTCTGCCAATTTTGTTTGTTGTGATAACTACTTCAGTTTCACTAGGTGTAAGCTGTCTATTCAGATTTTCTGATTCTTCCTGATTTAGTTTTTGAAGATTGTATGTTTCTAGGAATTTATCCATTTTGTCCAGTTGTCCAGTTTGTTAGTGTATAGTTATTCGTAATATTTTCTAATAATCCTTTGTATTTCTGTGATGTCTGCTCTTATTTCTCCTCTTTGATTTATTATTATATTTATTTTGGTTCTCTTTTTTCTTGATGAGTCTGGTTAAAGGTTTGTCAATCATGTTTTTACCTTCCAGTGCATTATTTATTTCAGACACTGCATTCATTATTTCTGACTGGACATTTTTTATGGTTTTTATGTCTTTTTTCATGCTGTTGAGTATTCTTATAATCATTACTCTGAACTCTATATCTGATTAATTTCTTACATCCATTTCATATAATTCTTCATCTGGAGAATTCTCTTTTTCTTTCATTTGGGTCCTGTTTCTTTGGCTTCTGATTTTGGCTGCCTCTTTGGCTGCCTCTACATATTAGGTATTGAATAGATCTGCAAAGGCTTGATCACACCTTTGTCAGACACTGCCTATGACTGGCCTTGGGGAACCTGTTCAGAACTATCAGTGATCCACAGCCTGTGGCTCCCTTTGCTATGTCTGGGTATGTGCAGAAAATACCAAGCTACACTCCCAGGCTGGCTTATACCAGCATCATGTCTTGGGGAGGGTCAGCTAAAGTCTCAGAGCTTCCAGAGATCGGCCTTGGTGTGCATGCTGTCTGTTAGGCTTTGTCACTGAAATAGCCTTCACCTGCACTCCTCAGCAGCCCAGTTTGAGTTCCACAGGGTAGGGCTAGAGGGATTCCTGCAGGTGGGGCTATTGCTTCTGCTCAGGCTGATGCTGCATAGAGGGGAGCCTCTGCTTGAGAAAGATGGCCTCTTCAGTGTGGGTAATGACTCAGCACAGCAATCCTGGCAGCTGTTTTTTCAGTTCTCCCCTAGGGGCTCCAACCTCAGACTCTCCTTATGAATCTCTAGTCCACTCTGTCCTCCCTCTGTTGGAGTTCAAGGTAAATAGCTACAAATGAAATTTTGTGCGTTGTCCCTTTAAGGGGATCTCGGCATCTCTAGCCATCTCTCTCTAGCAAACAGAAACTCCACTGTTTTTCACAGCTGGATGTTATTTGGATTATTTTCCTGGTTCTGGTGCTCTTGGCTAGGGAGCCCAGCTTGGTGTCTAGACCCCATACTTCTACGGGGGAACCTCCCTGGCCACTGAATCTTCCCTCCAGTTCTTCAGCAGCCACCCTTGGTAGACTAGTCAGCCTCCTCGTGCCTCTGCTCTCCCTATGAGGCTCGTTGTGGTGGTATTGTTTCTTCCATCCGTCTCTCCAGCTATTGTTCATTTGGTAATTCAGGATGATTTTTCTATAACTTAGTTGCAATTCCAGTTTGGTCCTAACTCCTCTGCCATCTTGGATGTGAGATGATTTTTAATGTATTTATTTGAATAACAGACTAATGGAAAATCATGACACTCCCTGCATTTAAAAATGAACTTCATATAGGCTCAAAGCATTTTGTACCGAAAGAGTTACTTGTCCAATATTTCACAGCAGAAGAATAGATCTGTGTACTGATGTCTTCTTAAACCCTGTCTCTAGTCTGCAGCTGCTTCTTGACAGCTCCATATCCTTGCTGATCATTCCAACATGGCTTTACATAGACAGCTGTGACTCAGAAACATCAATAGCAGAGCTAATTTTATTCTTGAATTTGCTTTTGCTCTTGTATTCCCCATGTTATATAATGTGTACTGTCTTACTTTTCCTCAGCATTACACTGAGTGAGTGACAAATCTTTTTGTTTCCGCTTTTTAAATATCTTTCCGTTATAGTTACTACTCATATTTCCTCTACTTTAAGTATTTCTCACTTCTAGATTGCAGCAATACTTTCTTAGCCCATTTTCTCCCAATAATTTCTTTCAAAGTAATTTCATGAAATGCTAACCTGAACTTGATAAAATCTCCTCAAAATCTTTCAGTGGCCCTCTATTACTCTCATTATGAAATCCAAACACCTTGGCCCAGCATGTAAAGCTTTGGCTTACTTTTCCACTATCATTATTTAGTTTCAAGAATCAGCAGAAATCATAAGAGGAGTAGTTTAAAGAATTATAATAATGATGTTTTACCTGTCTTATATGGAAGATAGACTTACATTGAGCAACTGGTTTCCAGTGTGGTACTAGCTGTTAAAAAGGAATGGTATGTACATCTCAGTCAAAATTTGAGGGTGATAGGCTTTGCCTTATGGGATATACTTGAGTACTAAATGACACTTTACTGAAAGGACATTTGTATGCACTTTAATTCTATAAAGTAGAGCATGCTAATATTGGGAGCTTTAAAATTTTGATATAATTTCTAACTTACAGACACATTATAAGAATAAGAATCACCATATATACCTGTTATGGCATTTCTAATTGTTCACATTTTCTACATTTTTAAATTGTTAATCATTTTCTCTCTCTTGCACTCTGATACACATACACACACTTTTTCTTACACTTTTGAGAGTATATTAGAGTATAGTGCTTCAATATTTTCTAAATATTTCACTGTGTATTTCCTAAGAACAAGGACATTTTCTTCCAGAATTCGTTATATTTTCAAAGTCAGAATTCAAGCAAAACTATTATCTAATCCATAGCCTATATTCAAATTGTCTCACTGTGTAAACCAATTTGGTCAGCCTATTTTGCACAACAAAATGTTTTTTAGAGTCATCCATCTTGTTGAATTGTATAAGTGATTTTACCCTTTTTATTGCTGAGTAGTATTTCACTAATATACCATAATTTGTTTATTTAGTCTTACAGTAGTAGAGTTTTGAGTTTTTCATTTTTGGCAATTATGAGAAAACTTGCTATGAACATTATTGTTCAAGGTCTTTTGTAGGCTGAGGTTTTTATTTCTTTTGGGAAATACTTAGAAGTAGTGCTGGATCGCAGTGAAGATTTATGTTTAAATTTGTAAGCAACTTTTAACTTTTCTTAATGTACTTGTACCATTTCACACTCCTTTCTAGAATTTGTGAGAGTTCCATACGTCTACATATTTACCAATGTTTGTTGTTATCCCTCATTTTAATTCTAAGCATGTTAGCTATTATCTATAAATAATTCATTTTTAATTGTAATTTGTATTTCCCTAAAAACTAGCTATTGAGCAACTTTTTGCATGTTTATTGTGGTCATCATATTTCTTCTTTTTTAACTATCGGAATTGTTTTCCCATTTTTTATTAAGGTTTTTTTATTGATGAGTTGTAGGAGTTGCTTATATATCAGTATATAAGCCTTTGTCAGTTGTATGTTTGTAAGTATTTTCTCCCAGTGAAAAATATCCCAGTGTGGCTTGCCTACTCCTTTTCTATGGTATCTTGTGTATAAGCATAATTTTTTATTTTAATGAAGTATATTTTAGCATTTAAAGAATTTTTGGCTCTGCTTTCTTTGTTCAGTTTAAGAGATCTATAACCATGAAAATATTCTCCTATTTTCTCTCAGGAAGTTTCGGACCTTTAACTTTTACATTTAGGTTTATATTCCACCTCAAATTAATTTTTCTACAGATTGTGTGGGTTTTACTTTTTAAATATGTATATTCAATTATCCCAGAAACATTTACTGAAAATACTTTCCTTGACCAATGTAATTACTTTGGCATCTGTTGAAAGTCAAAGAGATAAGATTTTTTAATGAAAAATTATTTTAAAAGTAGGACGGAATTTAAATTCTAAACCTAGAGTTAATCATATCCTCTTTTTACTTTAATGTTACTTATGAATATCTTCATTGTATCAATGTAAAATATTATTGTTATTTCTCAATTCAGGTACTTATTGAGTGGCAAATTATACCCAAAGCACATTCAACAAAAATTTCTTCTGATGAGAAGGGGGAGGGGGAGGAAAAGAATATGGGATGTGTAACAGGCTCCCTTTCCATTTTTCCTCTTCAGCACATGTAGCTAAAGAATATTTTTATTGCTTGCTTTACTTGTTGAAGGGAGATCTATGCCCTTTTATCTTCAGTTTAAAATTGAGTAGGGCAGTTTATATTTATCTGAAGCTATTTGTATAATCCTCACTTACATGCAGACTTTAGCTGACTTCTGTGGGTCCAAGGTCCTCAGCAAAAGAAAATGACTCCCTTTCAGCAAAAACAGCTCCCTCAGGGGTAAAACCTGAAACTAATAAAATTGGTAATGAACGTTGGGCCCATGATGTTTTTCTGTCACCAGATGGCAGCAAATGGTCCTGAAGAAAGCCATCAAGCCCATGCACAGTACCCACCCATACTGTATCATGTGGGCAATTCTAGTGGCCAGAAATTCTACATTATCTGATTCGTATTCAACAGGGCTTTAAACTCTTGCTTGGAAAGAATTTATTTGTTGCTTAGGAGACATTTTATCTGACAGAATCAAGGTCATTCAAATATATGCAGCAATTAGAGAAGAACTTTTGGCAATAATTGTTTTTTTTAAGCAACCCATCTCCTAGTTAAAGTTTTGAAATTATTAAGCTTCAAGGACTGTCTTAAAATAGCTCCTATAACTTACAATATACTTTTTGTTCAAAACAATATTTTTATTTCAAAAAATGGCGATATGAGAGATTTAGAAATGGCATCGTAAGTGAATGAATGACTACAATTAAGAAATAAGTACGATTATTACAATACTGGTTCTTACTAATGGAAAATCAGTAGTGACTATGATATGCAAGTTGTTCATTGTTGATCAGACAAATATAATGAAATGTTTTTCATTGTCCCCGTTACATATTATTAGCTTTCTCTTTGTTTTATTGGCTTTATTGAGGTTATATTGGTTAATAAAATTATATAGATTTTAAAGTGTATAATTCTATACTGTATCATCTGTATATTGTGTTGTGTGTTCACCACCCAAAATCATGGCACTTTTCATCACCATTTATCCCCTTTTTACTCTCTCCTGCCTTCCCCTTCCCCCATTTTTCCTCTGGTAACGACCACGCTGTTGTGAGCCTACGAGGTCCAGCCCAGCATGGCACTCTCAGCAGCCTGGCCCACCACAGATACCACTTCAGACTTCCTCTCCGTGGTGAGCCTCCTGGCTGATGATCAGGCTGAGAATGACTGGAGTGAGGCACCAAACCACAGGCCAGCTGCTTGTTCATCCAGCTTCCTCTTTCCACAGGGCTCCAGGTGGAGGTGCCTGGGATGTGCACAGACCAGCAAGCCCAGTCAATTGCTCTGATCGGGTAACAAGTTTCAGCTCCTGCTCTTCTGGACCATTAGGGCTTGGCTCACACAAACTGATGAAATGGTTCTCTGGAGCACCACCACATCTCCAGCTCCCAGAGAACACCCACCCACCAAGAATTCCACTTCACGTCCCAGAATTCCTCAAGTTCTGTGCCCCAGAGACTTTGACCTCTCTTCAAAGTCTCCTGCTCTCTCCTGTCACCCTCAATTCCTCACCTTTCTCTATCCTCCCCTTGCTGATAACCCTCCCATTCCATCCCCTCTAATGCCCCAGAAATGAAATTTCTGTTTCTGCCTAACATATCTAAACTAGAAAGACTGCCTTCTCCATTCTAAAAACTATCTGGGTTTGGATAAACCATAAAAATAATAACTATTTAGACTATCAAATAGCTGAAGCAGCAGGTCAACCAGGTAACATGGAATTCAAGGCAAAATGGCCCCTCCTGGGAGTAACAGCATATACTGATTGATTTATCTGTGGTGGACCGTAAGAGGAAGGGATGCTACCAGCTAAGCAGATAAGGAAAATCAGTTAAAAATTTAACGTATTGTTCAAAGCCATGTGTGGGCGCCCTTGTCAGGTCATAGCATACCCCTGGCAGCTAGTGTCTGCTTAGCATCATGGAGCTTCACTCTGGGTCTGCACAACTTAGTACATGATTAGGTATTGAAGAAATCCATATAAAAATCCGCAGCTCCATTTCTCTGATATTCTGTCTTGTAGATAATCCAACCTGAATTCATTAAATATTAATGATAATTGTTAAGTATTCACTGCCTCTATTTTTAAGCACTCTCAGTAACTTAAGAACAATAAAGCTGCCTATATGCTCATACAAATAGACACTTTCACTTGAAGCTGTGTAAATTAGTGACATTATCTTCTGAACAGAAGGGGAGAAATAACACTGAGGGATGTTATGTGTGAAGAAATGTTTTCCCTCCATGGGACTATTCACAAAAGTTGTATGACATAAAGTAGTATGTTTCTTTATTTATCCTAAATAAGTCTTCCTGAGTTTGAAGGAATAGGGTAAAAGCTACTAGCAGTCCATTTGAGTTTGTGCAACAAATATATGATTATACTATTCATGAACATTATATTTTCAGAAGATTTAAGGAACTGCAATTATTTGGAACTATTCATAACTTTTTATACTGTGCCTAATATGTCTATGTATACTGCATAACTATGTTTTAATGTTAATAAAATAATAATAAAAACGATTTTAACAGTTTCTTTAATGTTAGAGATTACATGCTGCATAGTGTAAGAAAATTTTTTCATAACTTTTATGGCTAAATGTAAAAATTTTCATTTCATATAATTTGAAGTCTTTCAAGTTTAGAAAGGTGGAAGAGACTGAAATCTTTAATTAACTTTGAAATACCAAGTTTCTTTGATTTGTAGTGCACATTCACATAAATCCTACATCTATATGATACTTAAACCAGTTGGCAAAAATGCAAATTTTAGCAAATTCAATTAAATACTCTGAACAGACCAAAACCAATGCAAGAAAAAGAAAATATTTAGGCACCAATACATATTTTAAAGAAGTTAAACCTCCCCAACCCTGCTTTTAAAAGAGTAAATTGAGGGAAATTGGTGGTGTATTTGTCATAGATTAAGAGAAACTAAAATTTTTATGGTTACTAACTCATCAGTCTAAATGAATTTTATGCTTGTCAAAAGTTTTTAAAGAAAATCTGACTCACTTTGGGAGTTCTGGTGAAGATGGTGCCATAGGTAGAAACACTTCACTTCCTCACACAACCAAAAGAAGGATAACAACAAATTTAAAAATAAAAAACAATTAGAACTGCCAGAAAAATCAAACTGCATGTAAGTCCAATAACTGAGTTAAAGAAGAAACATTCATCCAGACTGGTAGGAGGGGTGGAGCAGGGCAGCTGGGGTAGAGAGGATGTGCATCAAGGTAGCAGACCAGGTGGGTGAGGCAGTGGCTGGTGGATGGGGCTTCCCACATTTGTGTGTGGATAAGCTGGGAGGAACAACTGGAGAACAAGACAAACCATGCAACCCAGGGTTCCAGCATGGGGAAATAAAGCCTCAAAACCTCTGGCTGTAAAAATCTGTAGGGGCTGAGGTGGTGGAATAAATGTCTAGTCTCACAGGAGAGTTGGTTGGAGAGGCTCACAGGATCTTAGAACATACACCAGCCCACCCACTTGAGAATCAGCACCTGAAAGGTCACAATATGCTTGTGGGAATTGGGAGAGGTGACAGAAAATGGAGCAAGCACCAAGCAAGCTAGCAAGTGGCATTGTTCCCTCTCTGACCCCTCCCCTATATACAGTGCCACAAAGCAGCAAAGTGGGTTGCCCTGCCTTGATGAATACCTAAGACTCTGCCCCTTACAACGTAGCACATACACGGAGGCAAAGAAATATGGACTAAGTGAAAGAATAGATCAAACTCCAGAAAAAAAATTAAGCAATGAGAGGAGACAGCAAACTTATTAGATGCAGAGTTCAAAACACTGGTAATCAGAATTCTCACAGAAATGATTGAGTATGGTCACAGAATAAAGGAAGAAATGAAAGCTATACAAAGTAAAATGAAGGAAAATATACAGGCAACCAACAGTGAAGGGAAAGAAACCTGGACTCAAATCAACAATTGGGGAAAAAAGGAAGAAATAAACACCCAACAGGAACAAAATGAAGAGACAAGAATTCAAAAACACAAGAGAGGCTGAGGAACCTTTGAGACAAGTTTAAATGTTCCAACATCTGAATCATAGGGGTACCAGAAGGAGGAGAGGAAGAGCAAGAGATTGAAAACTTATTTGAACAGATGATGAAGGAAAACTTCCCCAATCTGGCAAAGGAGCTAGACATGTAAGTCCAGGACTCTCAGAGAGTCCCAAAGAAGTTGGAGCCAATGAGAAACACACCAAGATACATCATAATTAAATTACCCAAGATTAAAGATAAGGAGAGAATCTTAAAAGCAGCAAGATGAAAGGAAGAAGTTACCTACAAAACAGTTCCCATACGACTATCAGCTGATTTCTCAAAAAGAAACCTTACAGGCAAGGGGCTGGAAAGAAGTATTCAAATCATGAAAGGCAAGGACCTACATCTAAGATTACCCAGTGTTGCTATCATTTAGAATGGAAGGGCAGATAAAGTGCTTCCCAGATAAGGTCAAGTTAAATGAGTTCATCAGCACCAAACCCTTATATGAAATGTTAAAGGGATTTATCTAAGAAAAAGAAGAAGACAAAAAACTGTGAACAGTAAAATGACAACAAACTCACAACTATCAACAACTGAACCTAAAAACAAAAACAACAACTAAGCGAACAATGGAACAAGAACAAAATCACAGAAATGGAGATTATAAGGAAGGTTTCAGAGGGGAGGGGGAGGAGGAGAATGGGGTTAAAGGTACAGGGAATAAAAAGCATAATTAGTAGGCACAAAATAGACAGGAGGAGGTTAAGAATAATATAGGATATGGAAAAGCCAAAGAACTTACATGGACAACTAATGGACATGAACTAAGGAGAGGGGAATGCTGAAGGGTGGGGGATGCAGGGTGGATAAAGGGGAGAAAAAATTAGGACAACTGTAATAGCATAATCAGTAAAATATACTTTAAAAAAAGAAAATTTGACCCACTTCGGTAGTTTCTTAAAGCCTTTAAAATATTATCATTCTACCCAGTATCCCTAAAATATGCAATATAAATTTCTATGGAAAACTTTTAAGCAAAAAATCTACACCAATTATGAATCAGAAAATGCAAGAAACTTTTCAAGCAAAGGAACTTCCCATTAAATGATTCCTGAGTTCAGGAAAAGAACAAGACCACTGGACTTATACGTATTGGTTATGTATCCAGATAGCTGATTCATTGAGAAATTTGTTCTTAAATATATTTTATTAGTAAAACTTAAGTTGCCTAATAATTTTTTGGGAACCCAGAAAGTGCAAAATACAACCGACTGAACTCATCTATCCTGCTGCAATGATATTCCCATTTTAGTATGTCATTGTTTATTTTTGAATGCTAGACCTTTTGGAGTAAATTCCCTAAATCTTTACTTAAAGTATATGAAAATAATTAAATATGGAAAGTCATAGAAAAATAAAAATTAAAAATCACTGAAAATACATAGATTTTTTTAGGGATGAACAATAATACTACTAATATTCCTTATTGGATTTTAGGGATAAACAATGATACCAATAATATTGTTTACTGAAATGAAATTTCATAAAATTTCATTTTGCCATGAAATTTCATAAATATCAGAAATACTAGATTGTAATTTGTACTATCCAGTATTAGTAAATATAGTAAACTGAACATCTAAACATGATAGAAGAATCAGAGATTTTAAACAATCCAGGTTTAAGGTAGAAAAAAATAAATAGAAATGTTTTCATTCTTCCTTTTCTTTTTTTTTCCCAAATATTTCTACCATGAGTAGCTAATAAGAATAATAAGATTAAATGAAGCATTCCATTCCAGATTGTTTTTAACCAACTGAGAAAAAGTTGAATAAAATTAAAACTCTCTGTAAATTGGGAACTATTCTTCTCTTATCCTACAACCCCTAAGTCCCCTCATACCTTTTTACCCATTTCTTTTCAATTCCATTACTCACACATTAAGCTCCCATGGAATTTTAGGAAATATTAAGAATTTGGGGATATTATAAACCAGGACTTTTCATTTTCAGCACTATTGACATTTGGAACCAGACAAATCTTTGTTGTGGGGCTTTCCTATGCATTATGTGATGATTAATAAGATCCTTAACTCTACACCCTGTAACCTCAGGCTAACAACCAAAAATGTCGAAGATATTGCCAAATGTTTCGTAGAAGGGAATACCTTTCAATTAAGAATCAATGTTATAAACTCATATGACTCAACACCAGGAACACAAATGATCCAATTAAAAAATGGGCAAAGGACTTGAACAGACACTTCTCCAAGGAGGACATACCAAAGGACCATAGACATATGAAAAAATGCTCAACATCACAAGGCATCAGAGAGATGCAAATTAAAACCACAATGAGATACTACTCTACAGCAGTCAGAATGGCCCTCATGAACAAATCAACAAACAACAAGTGTTGGCGAAGATGTAGAGAAAAAGAAACCCTAGTGCACTGTTGGTGGGAATGCAGACTGCTGCAGCCACTGTGAAAAACAGTATGGAATTTCCTCAGAAAACTAAAAATGGAACTGCCTTTTGATCCAGTGATTCCACTGCTGGGATCCACTTCTTAGGAATACACCCTAAGAATTCTGAAACACCAATTCAAAAAAATCTATGCACCCCTATGTTCATAGCAGTGTTATTTACAATAGCCAACTGCTGGAAGCAACCTAAGTGCCCATCAGTAAATGAGTGGGCCAACAAACTATGGTACATTTACACAATGGAATACTACAGAGCAGAAAGAAATAAGTAACTCCTACCCTTCATGACAGCATAGATGGAGCTGGAGAGTATTATACTAAGTGAAATAAGCCAGGTGGCAAAAGAAAAATACCAAATGATCTCACCTATAAGAGGGATGTAATGAGCAAAATAAACAAATGAGCATAATACAACCAGAGGCATAGAAACAAGAAACAGATAGACAGTCACCAGAGGGGAGGAGGAGAAGTAGATAACAGGGGAAAGAAGAGGAAGACTCTAATCAAGGAACAGGTGTAAATGTCCCATGGACATGGATAACAGGGTGGGGATTGACTCTGGGAGTGGGGGTTGGGCAGGGACAGGGGAGAGCAAAGGGGAAAATTTGGACAACCATAATAGAACAACAACAACAACAAAGAATCAATGTTATAAAGTAAACATATACAGTGTTTAAAATTTCCTTGTTGACAAGAAGAAAAAGCAAAGCTTTACCTTCTTCCCAAGGGGAAAAACACTCAAAACATTTTAGTAGGTGGGAAGAGACAAAGAATGATAAAATTGTATAATTCCACTGGTTATATTTATATAGCACAAAAGTAAGAAACTTAAGACTGAATATAGCAAAAAACACATATTGTTTAATCCAACAAATAAAATTCTGCATAATGTAGTTGGCTTTTTAAATTAAATTTGAATTATTTGTGAGTATTTAAAATCAGAATTATTTTGCTGAAATAATTGATTGTGATTTCTGAAAAGTCAGAAGTTCTAGCAAAACTATGCCCTGGTTTCCCAAAGAATAATTCACTAACCATTGCCATCTTTAGATAGGACGTATGCACTCTAATTTATCACATCTGACCTACTTTTGAAAATTTACATTTTATTACCTGCCTAGTTTCCATAATCATTTGAATTTGAAAATCCAATAAGTAAGTAAATCTAATGTTTAATCAAATGCTCCATTAACTTAAGAAATGAATTCTAAATTCTAAAAAATTAGGAAGAGAAACATTGGTGGAGTGGGGGTACTTCAAAGAAAAAAAAGACAGAATGATTTATTATTTTCTTTAATGAAGTGGACCTGAGTATTAGGTATTATTATGTGGGAGACCATTCTGCATGGTGTGGGCCCAGCTCCCACTCAGAGATGCACAGGACCCATGCCCACGGATGGGTTCTCCCGTGGGGAATCAGGTCTCCCTGATTCCTGAATCAGGTTTCCCGTGGGGAAATAGGCTGTTTTGAGTCTTGCTTTTGCTGAAACTCCCTCACCCTCATTTGAGACAGCAAGTGCTTACTGTAACTTCCTAAAATCCATGCTAAAACTCCACAGTATGGAGTGTAACCAGCTCAATCACTTTTCCCTTTTCATTTGCTAATATCCTTCTTCTGTGATGTGATTAGCAACATCATCGTCTTTGTTGTTTGTAAAAGGTAACCACCTAAAGCGAACCTGTGCATAGTAAATGAGGACCATCATGTAATGTGACCAGAACCCCAATAAAGGCCTGTCATGGCAGAGGTCGTGGCTTTTGCCCCGCTTAAGAGAAAAGCCATGCTTTCTTTTCTCCTCCACCGGACTCGGTAGTCCATGCGGATGTCTCATTTCATCCATAATGACGTGGACACTGCGGGCCAGTGTCCGCATCATTATTATAGCTCTTTAGTATATTAATTAGCTTATTAGAAAATTCTTTGAGCTTTCCAATAACTTTATTTTTAAACTCATACTAGGATAACTAAGCATACAAGGACCATTGTCTAGGCTGTAATCATAATATTGAAAAAGTTAGATGAATAAAGCTGTGGACAAGAGTCACAGTTTAGAGGGTATTTATCTTCACTGGGTAAATAAAAACTATGGGTTATTTCTCCATGTCACTCAGGCAAAATGCATTTCCCTGAAAATTTATACTGGAATTTTTATGTTACAAATGTATATTCTTTATCTAGTAATGCATATGGTACAAATTACCACCAAAATAGATCATTTATTTGTTACTTTATTTCATATACCAATTGTGGAAAATTGTGCCTAAATAATATACTATCTTTATAGAATTCTTTTGAAACCAACTAAATGTATTTCTGTTAAGTGTGGGGTTAGAATTGTAACCTGGGGTTGTGGACTGTAGTTTAGTTTCTCTGGTTAGCTTTTTTAATAAAAAATTTTCCACCCTAGAAAAATTCCTCCCAGATTGTAATAAATAGCAATCTTTCATTGACTCAAATGGGATAGGTGGTTCCAAATAAGCATAAAGATGGTATTAAGGGAAAATTTTAAAACCTAATTTCTTATGAATTTAATAATTCTCAGAAAACAATTATCTGTGAGAGGTGACTCTGGAGCAACTTTTGAAATAAGTATAAGTTCTCATCTCTAAACAACATACTAATCCATGGATCTATTTTAATTTTTAATTAACCTGCTCAAATAAACAAGGAAACATTGGGTGCTATTTGGATTAATTTCAAAAAACAGATTATTTGCACCTTTTTATAAAATTTAACAAGAAAAGTTTCAAAACATTAATATCAAAATCATTTAAAGGCAAAGGTAGTCATTCATATTAGCAAATCACTAACTCCTTTACTGTAAATAATTAAAAATTTGAATGCTATTTACCAACCATTAGGGTTTTACTTCATTTGTCTTAAAAATCAAGCTCAGAGATTGTGAGTAACCCATGAAATTTTAGTGAAGAGAAGGAAATATTACAGTTCCTTTTTGACAATCAAGCAAGCCATTATTGTACATTGAGTTCTCAGAGGGGAAGGTAGCAAAGAGTAAATGAGGTCAAATATATGGTGATGGAAAGAGATTTGACCTTGAGTGGTAAACACACAATACAATGTACAAAAAATTTGTTATAGAACTGTACACTGGAAACCCATATAATTTTATTAACCAATGTCATCCTAATAAACTTAATTTTTAAGAAATGATGTTTTTAAAAATTTCAGTGCATGAAAATTTTATGCATAAGGAAGAAAAATAATATTTAGATGAGTTCTTTAATGCACATAATTTATAGTAAACTTAAATCCTTTTAATTAATGTTTGATTAACATTTTTAGTTATCAGAGACTTCCTCTGTGTAAAGAAGTCACAGTATTCTAATCTGCTATTTTTTCCTTTTGTAAAAGTAGCTTATTAGTTAGCAATGGGTTCTGCCCCAAGAAGCAGAAAAGTTACCTAATACTAAGTAAAGTAAATGAGTTTTTTTTTTTCATGTAAAAATAGTTTGAAGGTTGGTAATTTCTTTGGTTAGTGATGAATCACTTCTGTGTTTAAGGCCCAACAAAGAGGAAAGCATAGTATCAGCCACATTTATCCCTTTTATTATGAATATAAAAGTTTTTTCAGTCTTCCTCTTCTGTCTCAGAGGCCAGAACTATGTCCCATGGCATTCCCAACTCTAAAGGGCCCTGGGAAATTGAATATTTATATTTCCAAACCTTTAAGATAGAGTCAAACAAGAAACATTGGCCACAATCTATGCCTAAGTAATAATTTAATTTAATTTGATCATGAAATGGTATATCATGTTAATTGAAGAATCAATATTTTAAAAAGTAAAATTTCCCCAATAAACTTCAGTCAAAATTGTAGCGTGTTTTTCTGGTGATAATTGACAGGCTCTTTCTAATGTTTTATTGGAAAATCAGAGGACATGAATAACCAAGGTGTTTTGAATGAGAACAATGCTGAAGGATTTATGTACCAGGTACAAGCTTTATTACTTCAGAATAGTAGTTAAGACTAAGGTGTTAAGAGAAGATTAGACACATTATCAATGAGATAGAATAGTTATTTTATATATCAATAACATTTATATGATGTCCTCATTTAGGATAAAGGTAATGTGATTACATGGAGGGAAAAGGATGGTTGTTTTAACATAGGTTAGTTAAAAGTCTGGATGGAAATGAAAATAAATGATAATTTCTACTTTATACCATACAAAGAAACTCAGTTCAAGGTAGATTTTAGATTTAATATGAAAGCTAAATCTTACTTATAAGAGGAATCTAATGAACAAAATAAACTAATGAGCAAAATAAAACCAGAGGCCTAGAATTATGTAATAGACTGACAACTGTAAGAAGGGGGAGGGGAAGGGGGGACTGACTGAAAGAAGGTGAAGGGATTAGTCAAAGAACATACATGAAGGACCCAGGGACATTGGCAATGGTGTGGGATTGACTATGGAAGTTGGGGGAGGCAGATGAAGGAGAAAAAAATGGGACACCTGTAATAGCATAAACAAGAAGTCAAGGAACATGTATATATAAAGGACCAATGGACAGGGACAATGTGGGGGAAGATTGAATATAGGAGGGGTGTGGCCGGGGAGAGCAATGAGGGAAATACAGGGACAACTGCAATTGAACAACAATAAAAAATTAAAAATAAAACAATAAAGTTTTAGAAACCTTAAAATCTTTCCCTCTCTCCTGCTTTCTCTGTCTTTGCATTTAAGAAATACCTGAAAATGGAAGTCCTATGCATTTTTTAAGGAAGAACTAGATACAGTTTCTGGATTTTAATATAATTAATTGCTTGAGTTATGAGAATTGGGTAGGTCTGAGAGAGGAACAAGAATAGAGTGGGTCTCTAAAGTCAATGTATTGATTGTATATGAAGAAGTTGCCTGCTAACTCCATGGTTTTACTCCCATTTCAGTTCAGGGAATATACAGAGGAGACAGTAGTATTTGCGTGGCCTCAAGTGGTGACAGATGTTTGAAACTGGTCAGACAAGTGACTACAGTAGAGGATGCAAAGTGATGAGTGCTGTTATCTGGGTGATTGAGCTGCGATGCCACGGGAGTACCTGCACAGGGGAAACCCCTGCTAGCTGAGCAGTCAAAAGTAGTTCTGTGGAGAAACTGACATTTAATTAGGTTTAGGTGATTAGGATTTGCAACCACAGAGACTGTAGTGGGAGGCATCATTGCCAGTGGAAAGACAATGAGCAGAGTGATAGAGACAGGAAATAGGTATGTTACAATCACCAAGTATAACTGAACAATGCAGTAAACTTATTAGAATTATTATATAGGGAGCCCATAGACTATAGCGATAAGATTACAGAAACAAATGGGAAAGTTACTTTTTCATAAAGGGAAAGGATTTAAACCATATACAACCAAATGCCAGTCTGGAATATTTGTGATTAACCTGATGAAAAATAAAAATATACACCATTCACAGTTGCTAAAGCATAACAAACTATTTAAAAACAATTCTTTCTCATTTCTTGTTAAATATACTCTTCAATACAAAAATGTAGCACATAAAATAATTATCACAATAAAATTACACATATTGTTTAGCACATGCATTCAACTGGTATGACTATGTACTCTAGTTTCTCTAAGAAGAAACCAATCAGAGCCCCTCCCAGCAAGTTGGCTGCATAGGATGAATAGGCATTTCATGTTTCTTGACACTGCCCTCCTGCAGTGGTTCAGTTTTACTTTATATGAAGAGGGTCATTTTCTATAGATGCAGACTTTCTATTGTACACTGTTCCCCCTTGATCCTGTCATATAATCTGCTTATTGTAATATTTTTCTCTAGTCCTCAGCACTTAGTCTGCCATCTTGATTTGTAAAATTAAGGAGTTTCACCTTATGCATTAAAGGTTGGTACCAGAAATGGTTACCTACTTACCTGTAATTGTCTACTTTTAATATTCAAAGACATCAAAAATTTTTCCTATGTACATTGTATTTGGAGCATATCAATACAACACTTTCATTTATAACATTACATCAATTTTTTTTTTAATGGGAAGCTTTGTGAAGTAGTTCGAACAGGATAAAAAAACTTTGTAAGGGGTATGAAGATAATAGTTCAGCAAAGGAGAAATTGTGTAGAATTGGCTGAATATCATCAATCTTATTGCCAACTATTTTTTTAGGTTTTCTTGTCATTGTCACATAAATATAACAAGGATAAAAAGTTCTGATAGTGACACTTAAATTTTTTAAATTTATTTTATTTTAAAAATATTTTATTGAATTTGTTGGGGTGGTAGAAGCAAATAAAATTACATACATTTCAGGTGTACAATTCTTATACTACATCATCTGTGTATTGTATTGTGTGTTCACCACCCCAAGTCAAATCTTCTTCTGTCACCATCTATCCCCTCTTTTACCTCACCCACCCCCTTTCCTTTTAGTAAATCTCCATACTGTTGTCTGTTTCTATGAGTTTTCTTTGCTTAATCCCTTCACCATTTTCACCCAGCTCCCCAGCCCTCCTTACCTTTGACAGCTGTCAATCTGTTCTCTATGTTGATGAGTCAGTTCCTATTTTGTTTGTTAGTTTATTTTTTCATGAGATTCCACATGAGTGAAATCACGTGGTACTTGACATTCTCTGACTGGCTTATTTCACTTAACCTAAGACTCTCAGGTCCATTCTTGCTTCACAAAAGCTAAGATTTCTTTCTCTTTTTTTAATGGCCAGCTAGTGTTTCATTGTGTAAATGTGTGACAGGTTTTTTAGCCACTCATCTACCGATGGGCACTTGAGCTGTTTCCAGATCTTGGCTATTGTAAATAATGTTGTAATGAACATAGGGGTGCATATATTCCTTAGAATTATTGTTTCAAGTTTCTTAGGATATAGTTCCAGAAGTGGAAAAGCTAGGTCATAAGGCAGTTCCATTTTTAATATTTTGAGATAATTCCATCCTGCTTTCTACAGTGGCTACACAAATCTGCATTGTGACCAACGGTGCATTAGGGTTCCCTTGGCCAGCACTTGCTATTTCTTGATTGATTGATGATAGCCATTCTGACAGGTGTGAGGTGATAACTCATTTCAGTTTAATTTGCTTTTCTCATGTCTACTGGCAATCTGTCCTCTTTGGAAAAGTATTTATTCAAATTCTTTGCTAATTTTTCAATCAGATTGATTGTGGTTTTTGGCATTGAGTTGTATAAGTTCTTTATACATTTTGGATATTAATCCCTTATCAGATGTACCTTTGGCAAATATGTTCTTCCATTCAGTGTGCTGCTTTATATTCTGTTGGTGGTTTCCCTTGTTGTGAAAAACTTTTTAGTTTGATGTAGTCCATTTGATTATTTTTTTCATTTCCCATTGCCTGAGCAGATATAACAGAAAAAATTAGTGCTATGAGAAATTTCCAAGATTTTACTATCTTTTTTTGAGGATATTTACAGTATTGAATCTAACATTTAAGTCTTTAATCTGTTTTGAGTTTGTTCTTGTATATGGTGTAAGAAGGTGATCTGCTTTCATGTTTTGCACATAATTGTTCAATTTTCTCAACATGATTTACTGGATAGACTATCTTTACTACATTTTATGTTCCTGCCTTTTCTGTCAAATATTAATTTACCATAAAGGCATGGGTTTACTTCTGGATTCTCTATTCCAATTCATTGATCTATGTGTCTGTTTTTATACCAGTACCATGCTGTTTTGATTACTATGGCCTTGTATTACAGTTGGATATCAAATAGCATGATTCCTCCAACTTTGTTCTTCTTTCTCAAGATTGTTGTGGCTATTTGTTTTTTTTTTGTGTGGTTTTGTATATAATTTTGGAATATTAGTTTTAGTTCTGTGACATATGCCATTGGTATCTTGATGGGAATTGTGTTGAATCCATAGATTGTTTTGGATAGTATGACATTTTAATGTTAATTTTTTCTATCCATGAACACAGTATATACTTCCACTTATTTGTAACTTTTTAAATTTCTTTTTCCAATGTCTTGTAAATTTCCGAGTACAGGTCTTCTATGTCCTATGTTAAATTTACTCTAGTTATTATATTCTTTTGGAAGCAATTGTGAATGGGATTGTTTTCTTAGTGTCCCTCCCTGATAGTTTATTATTGGTGTATAAAAATACAACTAATTTCTGGACATTTATTTTGTGCCCTTTAATTTACTGAATTCATTTATCAGTTCCGGGAGTTTATTGGTGGAATATTTGTACTTCTACAAATATAGTATCATGTTTTCTTCAAATGATAACAGGTTTTCTCCTTCATTTCCAATTTGGAAGCTTTTAATTCATCTTCTTGTGTGATTGCCATGTAAGAAAGAGTGGTGAAAGCAGACATTCCTATCTTGTTCCTGATATTAAGGGGGAACACTTTTTTTCTGTTGAGTATGATGTTAGCTATGGGTTTGTCTTATTTGGCCTTTATTATGGTGGAATCTGTACTATCTGTTCCCTCTGTACCGAGAGGTTTTTTTTAATCACAAATGGTAAAAATGCCATTTGTGATAAAATGGCATTTTCTGTATCTATTGATATGGCCATATGATTTTATTCTTCATTTTATTTATGTGGTGTTTTATATTTATTGATTTCTGAATATTGTACCAAACTTGCATTACTTGAATAAATCTCACTTGATTATGGTATATGATCATTTTAATGTATTGCTGGATCCAGTATGCTAATAATTGTTGAGAATTTTAGCTTCTGTGTTCATCAGGAATATTGTAGTGTCTTTATCTGGTTTTTCTTTCTTTGTGATGTCTTTATCTGGTTTTGAAATTGGGACAATGCTGGCCTTGTAAAATGAGCTTGGGAGTTTTTTCTTTAAATTTTTGGAATAGTTTGAGATGTATATCTTAGTTCTTCTTTGAATATTTGTTAACATTCACCTCTGAAGCCATTCAGTCCAGAACTTTTTTTATTCCAGAGATTATTCATTGCTACTTCAATTTAATTAGTTGTAATTTGTCTATTCAGATGTTTTTATTCTTCCTAATTTAGCTTTGGAAGATTGTATGTTTCTAGTAATTTATCCATTTCCTCTAGATTGTCCAATTTGTTGGCCTATGGTTGTTTGTAATGTTTTCTTATATTTTGTATTTTTGGTGTTATTTGTTACTTCTCTTTCTGATTTTGTTTATTTGGGTCTTCTCTCTCTTTTTCTTGATGAGTGTGATTAAATGTTTGTCAGTCATGTTTATCTTTTCAAAGAACCAGCACTTCATTTCACTGATCATTTGCACTATTTTTAGATTTCATTTTGTTTATTTTACCTCTGATCTTTATTATTTTCTTTCTTTTACTCATTTTGGTCTTTGTTAGTTGTATTTTTTCTAGTTCCTTTAACCATAAATTTAGAGTGTTTATTTGAGATTTTTCTTTTTTCTTGAGGTAGGCCTGTAATCCTATAATTTCCCTTTTAGGAATGCTTTCACTGTGTTCCATAGATTTTGGGTTATTGTGTTCTAATTTTCATTTGTTCAAGGTAACTTTTGACTTCTTCCTTGATCTCATTGTTAATCCACTCATTGTTTTGTAACATGCTGTTTAGCTTCCATGTCTTTGTGTGTTTTTTATTTTTTTTCTTGTGATTGAGTCCTAGTTTCACAGAATTATGGTCAAAGAAGATGCTTAATATGATTTCCATCTTCTTAAATTTATTGAGACTTTTTTATTTCTTAACATGTGATCTAGCCAAAAAAATGTTCCATATGCACTTGAAAACAATGTATATTCTGCTGTTCTGGGTTGAAATGATCTAAGGTATCAACTAAACCCATCTGATGTAGTGTGTCATTTAAGGTCACTGCTTCCTTGTTTTTTTTCTGTTTGTAAAACTTATCCATTGATGAAATGGGGTCTTGAAATCCCCTATTATGACTGTATTATTGCCAATCTCTCCTTTTGTATCAACCAAAATTTGCTTTAATATAGTTGCTCCTATACTGGCTGCATAAATGCTTACAAGGATTATATCTTCTTGTTAGGTTGCTCTTTTTATCATTACATAGTGTATTTCTTTGTCCCTTGTGATAGACTTTTATTTTTAAGTTCTATTTTGTCAGACATAATTATTGCTACCGAAGCTTTTTTAAAAAAATCCATTTGAATGAAATGAAATATCTTTTTTCCATTCCTTTACTTTTATTCTGTGTGTTTATTGTGTTCTGATGTGTGCCTCTTGGAGACAGCATATATGTGGATCTGTTTTTCTTATCTGTTTAGCTACCTTGTATCTTTTTATTGGAGCATTTAAGCCATTTACAGTTAAAGTGATTGTTGATATTGTATTTATTGTTGGCATGTATTTATTGCCATTTTGTTCTTTTAACTATATGTCTTTGCTTTTTTTCCTTCTTCTTAAAGAAGGCCCTTTAACATATCTTGTAATAATTGTTTGATGGTAACAAAATCTTTTAGCTATTTTATTGCCTAGGAAGTCTTTATTTCTCTTTCCATTTAAATGGCAGCCTTGCTGGGTAACATATTCTTGGTTGTAGGTCTCATAAATCTTTGGATGGAGGCTACATGGTTTTGGTCCCCAAATGAGAGGAAGTGGCTATTACCATGACTGTTTATTATATTTTGCCATGGATAATGAACACTGATGTTTTTGGTCCAAACTTTCAGGAAAAAAATCTTTAATTTTAATTTTAATTTCTTTCACTTTAATTTTTAATTCAATTTTTATTCATTTATATTTAGATACTTGTTTTTGGTATTATAAAGAAATTTTAGCATTTATTTTTGAACATATTATGGTACAAGAAATTTTATGTAACAAATAATTACAAAACACATTAACAGATATGAGGTATTTCAGGTACTACCCTTGGATAATGAGCACCCTTATTTCTCTCTCAAAAATTTGGACAAAAAATTACTCATTATACATGGAAGAATATGGTGCTTCTTGCCTCTTTTCAGTAAGAAATAATCATTAAAGAGAAGAGCACTTTGTTTTTCTTACTGTCTTTTATACCATTTCCTTCTTTCTAAACACATCCTACAGTTAAGGAATCTATTCTCATTTTACTTCTTACATACTGCCAGAGGCAAAGAAGATTATTGCAGGAGTTAATCACTGGCCTCTCTTTTATTATATAGTTCTCCGTTAAAGTTTTACGACCTTAAAATGAGTTAAGCTCACTTTCTACTGAGAAAAATTTTACTTATTTCTTATAAGTGACACAAATATGAAAAATCTCTATCTACAGGGGTAGGCAAAAGTAGGCTTACAGTTGTGAATGACATTGTTTTGAGTTAATAAAACTGTTATAATAAAACCTGCATGTCTTTTTCCATATGATCAACTGTAAACCTACTTTTGCCAACCCTGTATAATGATACAGGATTGTAATCTTGTGCACGTGATTAACAATTTTGCCACCAAGCATAGAAACAATAGAGAAGTTGTATACATAGATCCAGTATACTCTAAAAACACCAAACCAGTATTATATGAGATGTTAAAGGGTATTCATTAAGAAGAAGAAGGAGAAGGAAGAAGAAGAGAAAGAAGAGGAAGACGATAAAGAAGAAGAATATCAACAAAATGGCAAGAAATACATACTTATTAACGACTGAATCTATAAAACAAAATGAATAAGCAGAACAGAAACAGACTCATAGATACAGAAGACATTTTTACAGTTGCCAGATGGGAAGAGGCATGGGGAGATGGATGGGTGAAAAATGGTGAAGACAATAAGAAGCACAAATTGGTTATTACAGAATGGTCATGGGGATTTCAAGTACAGCATAGGGAATATAGTTGATAATATTGTAACAAAGTATGGCATCAGATGGGTGAAATATTTATTGGGATGACTACTTAATAAATCATGTAATGTCTAATCACTGGGTGTGTACCTGAAACTAATATAATAATGTATGCCAACTGTAATTGAAAAATTTAAAAAAGTGAACAATTTATAATAATGCATAGAAGTCACAAGGGAGATAAATGGAATTAAATTATTCTTAGATCTTACGTTTTTCAGCAGGAAAGTAAATATATTAATTACAATAAATAAATAAATAAATGTAAAAGAATAGTTATCACCGAAAATAGAAATTTACTGGAATAATGCCAACTATGAGTCCTACATTATGTATCTCGGAAGCTTGTTCATGAAAAACCACTGTTGAGTATGGCAGTAGAAGCAGACATAGGAGAACAGTCAGAGTTAAAAGAAAAAAAAGGAGAAGGTAAAAGGGTTGTAGAGTAAGTCTGAAAAGAGATTCTGCCGAGACTATTAGAGTTGGAGCAAAGGATGCTGTGTGCTTTCGAATATGTGGAGATGGTCTGTTTCTAGAAATCGTTGGATCAGTCCTTAAACAGCTGCCATTGCAGAGATGCTTTTCATATAAAGGTTTTTGCTAGAGTCAGCCCATTTTATTTAAATAAAATTAACATTATTATTTAAAGGCATTCATTCCAGCCATTTAAATACATGTGAAGAAGATGATTTCACCTTGGCCAAGAATATGTACAGCCATTAATAACATTGTCATTGCAACTTCATTCACACCAAACTGTTTTGCTTATATACATGGAATTTATCTATATTCATGGCTGAATTGATTTTAAAGGTTACTACCTCAAATATTGTTTAGGCGGATTATTACTGACTACCTGGACAATATATCTTGAACAACTTAATAATTAAATTGTTTAGGACTATAAGAAAGGAGTATTATTTCTTCAAAAATCCTGAAGGCAATGTTACGAGTGATGTAAGGATGATAGCTATGGATCAAGTCAGATGCATGGAGAGACTGAAAGCCACTGGTTGCTTATCTCACCCTATTTGCAATGGGGGAACATGCAAAAGCTAGAGGTGTTTTAGTTTTTAATGAAATGGGTTTGAAAAGTCTTACGCAAATACTTAGGCACCAAGGAAATAGTAAGCTTTGCCATGAAAGGAGTTTTTGACCCCGTCAGGATCCAATTCCAAAATTTCGCCCACTAAATACTGCAGCTATGAATATGAGCCAGATTAAGAAAGCAAACGTGGACGAAGTAAGCCAGGAAGTGAAAGACAAATGCCATATGATCTCACCTTTAACAGGAACCTAATCAACAAAACAAACAAACAAGCATAATATAACCAAAGACACTGAAAATGAGAAAGGGCTGATAGTCACCAGAGGGGAGAGGGGAGAAGGGAGGGGATTTCAGGGGAAAAGGGGAAGGGTTTGGAGCAACAAGTATAAAGGTCACATGGATAAAAACTAGGGGGGTCGAAAGGGGAGGGAGGTGGGGAAGGCTGGGGCGGTGGGCTGGGATGGGAGTAAAAGACAGAAAACTGTACAAGAACAACAATTAAAATTAAAAGAAAAACTATATTGGGAGGACAATTATTTTTGAAGTAGAGAAGTTACTTTGTGATATTTGAAGCAAAGGAAGAAATCAATGCTTATATTGTTAATGTAACCACATAAAAACTTCTAATTTTTCACAATAAAGACATTATCAATAAAAAAAAGAAAGCAAAGCTGGGGAGAATAACTAGAAATAGGACCTATACTTAAATATATCCTTACATGGGACTAAAGAAAAATTAAATGTAAAAGGACAGATCAAATGACAAGGCCAGCTGATGAGTGCAAGTAGCCACAATCTGTATTTGTGCTGGGTAAATATAAGAATTCTGCATGAATACTTGTCACCGAAGCCTTTTATTCTTTCTCATTTATCACTGGCTCTGTAAATACAGCCGTAGTAACCTGTCTTGGTGATGCATAGGAGTTATATTGATTCTCACAGATTCCTTTTCTGAATAGACCACATCAACATATTTGGCCATGTCTAGATTTAATATGCCAAATCAATCAATAAAATAACAAATATTAGTTAAATTTACCTTTTTAACATTGAGCTAATGAGTAGTTCTGTAGCTCTTTAAGTCTCTATCACACACGGGAGTTTCTTGGGATTTGCCCTGGGTAACCAATCACCAGAGTGAGCAAGTGGCATGCACATACGAAAAGCTTTTTCAAATGCACACACAAGTACACCCAGCTATCATTCCTTCTTTTCGTATCACCCAAGAGCATTATTCTTATTATTTTTCAGATTTTTAAAATATTTTCCCAGTCAAGATCTACAAGTAAGAGTATAAAATTTTAATGATATCATGATCATGTTTTGTCAAGGACATCTTTGTAGGGAACTAGCCCTGTGTTCAATGATCTTGGGAAACATTGAACACTGATTTGCTAGAGCCCAAAGCTGGAGAGAATCAAAGAATACCTAGCACAGTTTTTATATTACTGGTGCCATGCCTCTTCCCTTCCCTGTACCTTTATCACTTCGGCATTTTTGCATACAACCTGCAGATTCTTGTAGAACTATGCAGAATACATATATCCTTGACTAAGGAGTAACATCCCTTCAAATCACTCCCCATTTAATTTCATTGTATAGTTCAGCTGTAATGCCCCCGAAATCACAACTGATTATGATATTCTGAATTGTCTTTCTTTCATTATAGTTACACATGCAATTTTCTTATTTCAACATTTTAAATTTATGTCATGAAACCATTAAACTGGTCAAGTGGTGTGTGGTAACAGAGTTCATTGATTTTTTAAATTGTTATAAAATCATAATAACTGTTAAAATAAATATATTTGCTTAAATGAAGAATTTCAAAAAGGTTGTAAAAATCTGTATTTAGTCTCATCAAAACTAAAACATAGGACTGTGAAATTTAAAGAAATCTTACAGGATAAAAATATTCACAGTAAGTGAAATGTAGTAAAGAGTGACCTAAAATGAATGCAGATTAGTGTGAAAGACTGAAATTCACTTGAATGAGATGATTCGAAAACCTGGAAATGACTTCAGATGTTTTGTAGGCTGGACAAATCTACATGTACATACCTGCCTGGTCAGTTTTCATTACTTAATGAAATGTTAGCAACTCATTTAATTTTGCTATTAGAAATTCAACTAGGTATTTAAAAGCTAATAATGGAGAGATGGGGGAAGGGAGAAGGAGGGAGAAAGGAAGACATCAGAGGGGAAAGAAGGGAAAGAGGAGAAGGCTAAAGGGAGAGAGGAAGGAGAGGGGGAGAGAAGAGAAGAAGGAAAGAGAAAGAATGTGCGTAAAGAATGCTAAAAAATTTGATTTTTACTCAGATCAGTTTTAACCTCAAAAAGACAAAAATAATAATGAAAAAATAAAACAACAAAAGTCTGATGAGTGCTTGAACTTTTACTTTTAAAGTTTTTGTTTTTGGGTTTTGAAGACACACCCAAAAGAAGAGTTAAAAAGAGTTGAATCAGCTATTTCTAAAACAATCTGTGGGTAGGCACTTGACTATGAACTCATGGACTTATTTTACCTTTACTTATACCTTTTTCTTCCTTTTTTAAAAAAATTCTTGTTCAAGTACAATTGTTTTCATTTACATCCCACCATTCCAGCCTGGTCCCACCCATCCCAGTCTCCCACCCTTGAACCTACCCCTTGGCTTTGTCCATGTGTCCTTTATACATGTTCCATGATGGCTCTTCCCCTATTATCTCTCTCCCCCCTCCTCTCTGGTTACTGTCAGTTTGTTCTTTATTTCAATGTCTCTGGTTGTCTTTTGCTTGCTTGCTTGTTTTGTTAATTAGATTGCACTTATAGGTGAGATCATATGGTATTTCTCTTTCAACGCACTCAGCATAATACTCTCCAGTTTCATCCATGCTGTTGCAAAGAGTAGGAGCTCCTTCTTTCTTTCTGCTATGTAGTATTCCATTGTGTAAATCTACCACAATATTTTGATTCACTCATGTACTGAAGGGCACTTAGGTTGTTTCCAGCACTTGGCTATTGTAAATTGTGCTGCTATGAATGTTGGGGTGCATAGGTTCTTTTGATTTGGTGTTTTAGGATCCTTAGGGTATAATCCCAGCAGTGGTATTGCTGGGTCAAAAGACAGTTCCATTTTTAGTTTTCTCAAGAAATTCCATACTGTCTTCCACAGTGGCTTCAGGAGTCTGCATTCCCACCAACAGTGCACTAGGGTTCTCTTTTCTCCATAAATTCTCCAGCACTTGTTGTTTGTTGATTTGTTTATGATGGCCATTCTGATTGGTGTAAAGTGGTATCTCATTGTGGTTTTAATTTGCATTTCTTTGATGGCTAGTGGTATTGCGCATCCTTTCACATGCCCATGGGCCCTCTATATGTCCTTCTTGGAGAAGTGTCCAAGTTCTTTGCCCATTTTTTTAATTGGGTTGTTTGTCTTTCTGGAGTGGCGTTGTGTGAGTTCTTTATATATTTTGGAGATCGAACCCTTGTCTGATATATCATTTGCAAATATAATTTCCCTTACAGTTGGTTCCCCTTTCACTTTTTGGATATTTTTTTTAGCTGTGCAGATGCTTTTTATTTTGATGAAGACTCATTTGTTTATCCTTTCATGTCCCTTGCTCTAGGGGACATATCCATGAAAATATTGGTGCATGGAATATCTGAGATTTTCCTCCCTATGTTCTCCTCTAGGACTTTTATGGTGTCACAACTTATATTTAAGTCTTTTATCCACCTTGAGTTTATTTTTGTGAATAGTGTCAGCTGCTGGTCCAGTTTTATTTTTTTGCATGTAGCTATCCTTACCTCCCAACACCATTTGTTGAAGAGGCTATTTTACGCTTCTGCTCCCTTTGTCGAATATTAATTGACCATAGAGATATGGGTTTATTTCTGGGCTCTCTATTCTGTTCCATTGATCTATGTATCTGTTCTTATGCCCATACCAGACTGTTTTGATTACAGTGGCCTTGTAATACAGTTTGATATCAGGTACTGTGATCCTGCCTACTTTGTTGTTCTGTCTCAAAATTGTCATGGCTATTCAAGATCATTTACAGTTCCATATAGATTTTTGAAATGCTTGTTCTATATCTGTGAAATATGTCGTTGTTATTTTAATAGGAATTGCATTGAATCTGGAAATTGCCTTGGGTAATATGGACATTTTGACGATGTTAATTCTTCCAATCTATGAACACAGTATGCTTCCATTTGTTTGTGTCTTCCTTAATTTCTTTCTTCAGTATTGTGTAGTTTTCTAGCATAAGTCTTTTACCTCCTCGGTAAGGTTTATTCCTAGGCACTTTATTTTTCTTGTTGCTATAGCAAATGGGATTTTTTCCCCTGATTCTGATCTTTCATTGTTTGTTTACAAAAATGCCTTTTATTTCTGAGTATTGACTTTGAACCCTGCTGTTTTGCCAAATTCACTTATTAGGTTGAGTAGTTTTTTGGTGGAGTCTATAGGATTTTCTATGTACACTATCATGTCATCTGTAAACAGTGACATTCCCTCCTTTTCAACTTGGATGATTTTTATTTCTTTTTCTTGTCTAACTCCTCTTGCTAGATCTTCCAATACTATATTGAGTGGAAGTGGTGAAAACAGACATCCTTGTCTTATTTTTTATCTTAGTGGAAAAGCTTTTAGTTTTTACCCATTGTGTCCGATGTTGGCTATAGGTTTCTCATATACTGCCTTTATCATGTTGAGCAATGCTCCCTGTATTCCCACTTTGCTGAGTGTTTTCATCATAAATGGGTGCTGTACCTTATCAAATGCTTTTCTACATCTATTGATATGATCATGTGATTTTTGTTTTTCCTTTTGTTTACATGATGTATTATATTTATTGTTTTGCAAATATTGTACCCTAGGATTGTAACCTTGCATCCCTAGGGTGAATCCCACTTGGTCATGGTGTATTTTGAATGTATTGCTAGATGTGGTTTGCCAGTATTTTGTTGAGGGTTTTAGCATCTATATTTATCAGCGATATTGGCTTGTGGTTTTCTTTCTTTGTTGTGTCTTTATTTGGTTTTGGAATTAGAATTATGCTGGTTTTGTAAAAAGAGTTTGGGAGTCTTCCCTCTTCTTGGATTTTTCAGAATAGTCTGGGTTAGCTCTTCCCTAAATGTTTTGTAAAATTCTCCTGTGAAACCATCTGGTCCAGGGCTTTTGTGTGCTGGGAGTGTTTTGATTACTGCTTCAATTTTACCAGCTGTTACTGGTCTGTTCAGGCTTTCTGCTTCTTCTTCATTCATTTTTTGGGAGATTATATTTTTCTAGAAATTTGTCCATTTCACCCTAGTTTACAAATTTCTTGGCATATGGTTGTTTGTAGTACCTTCTTACAATCCTTTGTCTCTCTGGGAATCAGTTGTAATCTCTCCTGTTTCATTTCTGATTGTGTTTATTTGGGCTCTCTTTTTTTCTTAACAAATCTGCTTAAAGCTTGAACAATTTTGTTTATCTTTTTAAAGAACCAGCTCCTGGATTTATTGATCCTTAGAATTGTACTTTTAGTCTCTATGTCATTTAATTCTGCTCTGATCTTGGTTATTTCCTTCCTTCTACTCATTTTGGACTTTGTTGTTGTTCTTCCAGTTTTTGTAGGTATAGGGTTAGGTTGTTTATTTGAATTGTTTCTTTTTTAGGTAGGCCTCTATTGCTATGAACTTCCCCCTCAGGACTGCCTTCTCTGTGTCCCATAAGTTTTGGACTGTTGTGTGTTCATTTTCATTTGTTTTCAGAAATGTTCTGATTTCTTCCTTGATCTCATTCTAGCCCATTCATTGTTTAACAGCATGCTATTCAATCTCCATGAATATGAGTGTTTTTGAGTTTTTTTCCTTGAGGTTGGTTTCAGTTTCATTCCCTTGCGGTTAGAGAAAATGCTTGATATTATTTCAGTTTTCTTGAATTTGTTGAGGTTGGTTTTGTGTCCTATTATGTGGTCTATCTTTGAAAATGTTCCATGTGTGTTTGAAAAGAATGTGTACTTTGCTTCTTTGGGATGAAAGGTTCTATATGTATCTCTTAAGTTCATTTGATCTAGGGCATTGTTGAATGCCACAATATCCTTGTTGATATTTTGTTTGAAAGATATATCCAGTTTTGACAGTGGGGTGTTAAAATCCCCTAGTTACTTATACCTTTTTTGATGCTCTTTTTTTCTCATGTAGACCTGAATTTCTGACCTATATTATATTTCTTTCCTCTAAAGAACTTCTTTTAATATTTCTTACAAGGCATGTTCCAAATTCAGTTTTAGTTTGAGAAATTCAATCTGTACTTTTCCCTTTCAAATGATAATTTGATAGGACTTATAATTCTAGGTTGGTGTTGTTTTTCTTAATACTTTAAATATTTCACTATCCTCTCTTTTTGGTCTCATTTTTCTGAGAAGTCAGATATCATTCTTATGTTTGTTCTCTATAGGTAAGATTGTTTTTCCTCTGGCTGTAATGGGGTCCAGAACTTGGGTTGTTCCAGAATATAGGATAATAAGCCTGGCTGGGGGAAGGGACACATGGAATGGGGTTGTTGAGAGATATTTTTGCAGGCCAGCTTCATATCTGGCATGCAAAAGCAGTTATTTTGTATATCAGTAACAGTAGACTAGTTTTCCAGCCAGAATCAAGCCAGAAGGTATGAATAACTTTGACACGTGGCATAAATGGGAGGCAACTTCCCCTGGTCAGAGCACCTGCGGGAGAGCTTGCAGATGGTTCACTCCGTGCCATGGGGCCACGCCTGCCCAGACTTACTATGGCAGCCTAGAAAGGCTGTAAATTGCAGAAGTGTTAGTAAGTGTAGCAAACTGTGGGAGGAGTCAGAAATGGGGTTACAGAGAAGGTTCCAGGCTGGGATTTAAAACTAAAAGCATGCCACCATGATGGATGGGGAGGACAATGCGAGACAATGCAGAAAGGAAAGAGGTGAAAGGACTCTTGCTGGCGGACCATGAGAAGGTACCATGTAGTTTTGGATTAAGGACTGGATATCACAGCGGCGACACAGCTGATGGTGCTGGGAATGGGAATCCTGCCCAGTGAAGCATGGATGACTGAAAGGAACCAGGAGAAGTGAGCTGTGGACTTCTGTTCTTTTTCTTCTGGAGGATGGTCCTTCTGACTGGCATGTTCTGAGACTGGCCTGACTGGGCAAAGTGGGGAAGGAAGGACTCTGTGTATTTGTGGGTGTTTTAAGGGACTTTGGGATTTTAACAGTGATATTCTGCCATTACTTTAAGTCTGTATAACTTTTGAATAAATAGTTCCTTTCCTTTTTACCAAACTCTGGCACTGAAAGCCACAATTCCTAAGGGCAGCAGGCAAAGAACCGCAGTACACAAAAACCCTGGGGGAGGGGGCTTGTCTCAGTAACAATACCCTGGCCCTCCACGGGTCCATTCTGTGACATGGCTTCTTTTAAGGATGTTTTCTACATCTTTGATTTTCTGTTGTTTGAAGACAATATGCTGAGGTGTAGATTCTTGTGGCATCAATCCTGCTTGGTGTTCACTGAGTCTCCTGGATCCGTGGTTTGGTGTCTGACATTAATTTGTAGAAACTCTCAGTCATTAGTTTTTACGGTACTTCTTCTGTTGCTTTCTCTCTTTCAACTTTTTCTGGTCCCATTATACAAATGTTACACCTTTTGTAGTTGCTCCAAAGTTTTTGGATATTCTGTTTATTTATTTTTTAGTCTTTGTTTGTTTGCCACATTTATTAGCCCATCAAATTATTCTTCATTTCTGTTACACATTTTTTTTTGTGTTTTTTTTTCCCCCTCGGGAATTCCTTGTAATATTTTCCTGACAGCCAGGAATGATGTAGTGGCTGAAGGGAACTGCTGTGAATAACCCTTTAACAATATGGTAGTAAGGAAGTGATGTGGTAGAAGGAAGGGTTCTTTAGTCTTATAATTGTGCCTCGCTTTTTAGTGAGCCTGTACCTCTGGTCTCTGAACTTCACATCTGTTTCTAGTTTTGTGTGTGTGTTTGTTTGTTTATTTCCCCCCTCTCTCTTTAGGTGGGACAGAATAGCTAGAGTGGCCAGGAGTTGAGCATTTCCCTTTTCCTACAAAGAAGACTAGAGTGGGCTGAATTTGGGTATTTCTCTTTCCCCAGGTCAATTACGTGCTGATGATACCCAGCTGGTGAGGCTTGATTAACTAGTTTCTCCAGAGAGCAGCTCTTGTTAAGAAGAAGCAAGCGGTCAGAATGGTTACTTTTCCCCTCTCCCTGCAGGAAGCCTGAGTGATTTTTCTCTGATATTTACTGTGAGCACCTGCTCAAGCTCCTGAAGATAGTAAGTCTCATAAAACTGTGGGAGTTTCCCCATGACTGGGTCCCCCTGCAGTTTTTAACTCTCAGAGTTGTCCACACCAAGCTCCAGCAATTCCTCAGTTACAACCTGGCCTTACCTACCCAGCCTTGTTCCTGAGGTTCTGGTCCTGAGTCTCTGCTCCGGTAAGCTCTGATACCCTGTTTATATCTGTTAGACTCTCCCAGCTTGGGGTCAGTGATTTGCCCTGTATCCTCACCTTTCTTGTTGATCTTGGAAGAGTTGTTGATTGATATATCAGTCTGTTCAGCTTTTACTTGTAGAGCCGAGTGGTGACCTACAAGCTCCTTACATGTAGAACTGGAAACTGGAAGTTGGTTTGTTGTTTTACATATGTTTTCTTTGCCTATGTTCATGCTGAATTAACATTTTTTGAGATGCTATGTGAAAATGCCACCTGCTATATAAATGCAAGCATGAAGAAATGCTGTCGTCTGCAGTGAACCACCATCTCATTTTAAAGACACTTAATCATTAATGAGAAATGTGCCTTTTTTCTCTGTTAGGAAAGGAGCTTTATATAGAGGGGAAACACAACAAAAACACAATTCAGAAAGGTAGGCATTGATTTACTTGTTGTGGTAACCTTCTGGGTTATCATAAAAAGTAACACAACCAGAGAGCTTTTACTTTGGGTTTGCTTTTACTGTCATTTCAAAAATCAAGGTATGGTTAACCATGGACGAAAGTTAAGTGGACTGAAGTTGTTCTTGATAACTTCTTAGTTCTGCTGCCTCCTGTCTTTCCCATTAAATGGCATCTCCTCTCTCTGCTACAGGAGGTGTAGGTTCTAATGCTTCTATAACAATTCTGGACCTCTCATATAGCTCTAATCTCACTCCAGGATATTATCTGCTTCTGTGTCTGTCAGTTTCACCAGACTGTGAGCTCTTTGAGGACAGTAACTACTTATGATTATATTTTCATTGTCTTTAAATACTATCAAATAAATGTAAAGTCTTTTCCAGCATCTCTAATCTAATGTCAGAACTCTTTTGGAATAACCAAGTGTTAGGAGACTTTTTATAAGTTAAACGTTAACTTGCCCCAACCCAACTTGTGCCAACCAAATAATTCATTCAGCATTTATTGAGAATTTACTCGGGTCAGAATTCTTATTCAAGATTGTACAACTAGAACCAGTTGTTAAGAATATTTCTTTTCTGATCACAAAGCCATAGGGCTATCATTTAGGATTCTGTTGTGAAAACAGAGTGCATTCTATACACTCCTGTTGTCAAGGGTTTTAATACAGAGAATTAGGAGCTTATACTTGTTGGAAAAACTGAGGGAATAAAGACTGGATAACCATCACTGACAGCTGTGGCTCCACGCTTCACCCAGAAGCCGCTGCAATTACAGAGAATCTCTAGGAATTTCTCTCCAGTTGCAATCTGCAATTAGAGACTGCAATTGGAGTGAAGTTCCTTCTCTCCCACTTTCCAAATTTTGTGTGAGTGTCTATATTGGAAAATTACAGCTCACAGTGTACAGCAAAGAGGATTCTCAGAAATGTATTTCTTTGATTTTTTTTTTTTTTTTACTGTGATTGCAGAGTTCTTATACAGAGGTGATGGCAATGTACAATCGATAACAGAGAATCTAACACAAATATGATTCTTATGTTTCACTGGCCTTTACCCATCCACTTGATAAGGATAAAAAACAAACAAACAGGCTGTGAAGAAGCTGTATGACATTGATGTGGCCAAGGCCAATGTCCCAATCAGGCCTGACGGAGACGATAAGGCATATGTTTGACTGGCTCCAGCCTATGATGCTTTGGATGTTGCCCACAAAATTGGGATCATCTAAACTGTGTCCAGCTGGCTAATTCTAAATATAAAAATTTTATACTAAAAAAGGAAAATAATAGAAGAATTAATAAATAATACAAGAATAAACTCTGATTCATATACTCACAACTGTGAATCTGCTTTTGCCCCACCCTGTATAAAGCAGAGAAATAGTTCATTTAAAGAACTTATAAATTAAACTCTCTTCAAACGTGATGAAGTTAACATCAAGCTATGATTACCTGATTATCACATTACAGATATACTACTTTTCAGATTTTTAGGTGCAATGATATTTATTTTAAACATTTAAATATTAGTAATTTGGCATCATAAAAGAACTTTATTTCAACATAATTTAAATCCTAAATATGTTGTAAGCTCATTTTTCTGTTTTTTTTTTTTCTTCCTTTGTGGACAAAAGCACAAAATGTGCATTACTTTATGTTGAAAAGCTTAAAATAACACCTAGGTAGGTGCTAATAAGCCGGTTTTACTCTATACTTCTTATAAAAATGAAAAGAAAGTGTTAGTTTTAACTTAGCACCTGAACATTTTCAGGCTGTTGTATTGTTCACTAGGCTAGCACTTCATGCTCTAGTTGAGCTGGCATTTCAGGTAAGCCTCTCGAGGGAAGGATGCTTTCCAGGAGAGACTGGCTTATGTAAATGCACTATAATATGAGATGTATAAGTGCAATTTAGGAAGCCCATGCGCGGGTTCCATTCATTTGAGTTAAACAGTTTTATGCCATAAAAATGTTTACTGCAGACTTCTGGCCAAGATGGAGGCATAGATGGACACACTGTGCCTCCTCTCACAACCAAGATTAAGGACAACAAAAATATAGAACCAAAAAAAAACCCCAACCAGAACAGATAGAGGACTGAATTGTATGAAAGTCCAACAACGATTCACCCAGACTGGTAAGAGGGGAGAAGCCGGCAGCCAGTGAAGAGGGGTTGTGGCAGGAAGAAGCGGTAGCTGGTGGTTCCGGGTGCACAGGCTGTGGTTACCGATCTTGGGGGGAGGCAACGAGCAGACCAAGCGAGGAGCACAAGGTGGCTGATCGCGGTCACACATTTGCACGCAGATGAGCCAGGTGAAGACTGGCAGCAAGACAGACTGCGCAGTGTAGGGCCACAGCACCAGGAAATAAAGCCTAACAAGCACCTAACAAGTGATTGAAAACACTTGTGGGGGTTGGGGTGCTGGGAGAGAATCCCAGCTTCATGGGCGAATTCGTTGGAGAGATCCATGGGGTCCTAGAATGTGCATGAACCCACACCCACATGGAAATCAGCACCAGAGGGCCCAATTTACTTGGGGAAAGTGGCGGAAGGAACTGAAATCCCAGAGAGACCACAGCAAGCACCATTGATCCCTATCGAACCCTGCCCCCACATCCAGCATCACAATCCTGTGACTGGGTTGCCCCACCCTGGTAAATGCCTAAGGCTCCACCCCTCACTACGTAACAGCCACGATCAGACCAAAAAAAAAAAAAAAACCAGAACACCCAAAACCAAGGATGGCTCAAATGGGAGAACAGATGGGTGCCCCCAGAGCTAATTCATCTAAGCGACCAAGAGTTAGCCAACCTATCAGATGCGCAGTTCAAAGCACTGGTAGTCAACCTATCAGATGCACAGTTCAAAGCATTGGTGATTAGGAAGCTCACAGAATTGGTTGATTTTGGTTGTAAATTAGATGAACAAATGTAGGCTACACTAAGTGAAATGAAGAAAAATGCACAGGGAACCAATAGTGATGGGAGGAAAACTGGGACTCAAATCAATGGAGTGAATCAGAAGGAAGAAAGAAACAACCAAACAGAAAATAAGGAAGAAACAAGAATTCAAAAACATGAGGAGAGGCTTAGGAACCTCCAGGACATCTTTAAATGCCTCAACATCTGAATTATAGGGGTACCAGAAGGGGAAGAGGAAGAGCAACAAGTGGAAAACTTATTTGAACAAATAATAAAGGAGAACTTCCCCAATCTGGCAAAGGAAATAGACTTCCAGGAAGTCCAGGAAACTCAGAGAGTCCCAAAGAAGATCGACCCAAGGAGGAACACACCAAGGCACATCACAATTAATTAAATTAGCCAAGATTAAAATGAAGGAGAGAATTCTAGAAGCAGCTAGGGATAAGGGCACAGTCACCTACAAAGGAGTTCCCATCAGACTGTCAGCTGATTTCTCCAAAGAGACCTTACAGGCATGAAGGGGCTGGAAAGAAGTATTCCAAGTCATGAAAGGCAAGGACCTACATCCAAAATTGCTCTATCCAGCAAAGCTTTCATTTAGAATGGAAGGGAAGATAAAGCACTTCTCAGATAAGGTCAAGTTAAAGGAGTTCATCATCAGCAAGCCCTTATAGGAAATATTAAAGGGACTTATCTAAGAAAAAGAAGATAAAAAATATGACAGTAAAAAGACAGCAAACTCACAGATATTAACAACTACACCTAAAACAAAAGCAAACTAAGCAAACAAGTAGAACAGGAGCAGAGACACAGAAATGGAGATCACATGGAAGGTTAGCAACAGGGGAATGGGAGGAGGAGAGAGGGGGAAAAGGTACAGAGAATAAGAAGCATAGATGGTGGGTAGAAAATAGACAGGGGGAGGGCAAGAATAGTGTGGGAAACATAGAAGCTAAAGAACTTATGACACATGGACATGAACTAAAGGGGGGAATGTGGGTGGGAGGGTGTGTGCAGGGTGGAGGGGAATGATAGGGGAGAAATGGGACAACTGCAATAGCATAATCAATAAAATATAATTAAAACAATGTTTACTGCCTTGTGAATGCAAAAGAAGACACTCTTGAGTCACATGAAGCTCTCATCTGCCTGCATATCATAAACACAATTTGAAGCTAGGTGGGAAAACTGAATCTAAAACTGAATCATGTTTTGGGGTAGAGGAATTTAATTAAAAAAACTATTTTAGTAGGTAATGAATGTATTTGTTTCTAAGCTTGGATTTCAAGTTATTATATGGTTTACTTAATAAAGTGCCAAGATGAAATAGATCAAAAAATGAAAAAAAAATGGAGAGATTTTTTTTTACCTTTTATAACATTAGAATGGTAAATAAAAAAATAATGGTTCTCTTTTAAATGACTTATTTTCTTATTATGTTTAAGGTACCATAATCAACTGAAATTTAATTTGAAATTTAACTGTTCTGGAATTTACTAACGTATTAAGCAAAGTAGTCAACTAATATAATCAGACATCAATTTAAATAAATTAAGAAAGGTTAATTATGGCTTATTTGTGTTACTATATGATCAAACATGGAGTTTGACATTTAATCAACAAATTAATTAATTTGATTATCACGAAGTCAAACAGTCTACTTGTTAGGCACAAACTCAGTCATAAATATACTTTTAAATATGCAAATGTTTTTGTACAAAACTGAAATTTATTACTTAATTCTGTGTCCATAATTATCCCAGAGCTTTTATATGAATTTTCAAAGCCTCAATTGATAAGTAGGAATACTATTGCTATGTTTATGACAATTAATGATACAACCTTGAGAATATAATGATACAGGCTTGATTAAAAGAGCTTAGCCATAAAGGTTATAATCGGGAAATGTGTGAGTATCATATACAGTTCTGAGGATTCTCTGCAGCATGATGCCTGGGTTTAACACCATTTAAAAGCATTTCAGCAGAATAACAGATGAATGAAGGGAATCATAATTTATGTTTTAGGAATAAAAAATTACCTCATTGCGTCATATTGCTTTCCTGTGGTGTTTATCATAGGAAAAAAAAAAAAAAAACTTGGTTTTTGCTGAGTTCTGTGCTCACTTTTCCATAAAACAAAGTCTCTGTATTATTTAGTGGATTTCACTACATTGGCAAAATGAACACAGAGTAATCTAGAACAGTATCAACTCTGATCACATGTCAAGCCCTCAATAAATGGTAGCCATGAGCACTGTCACTAAATAATGCAATTTCTTTAAAAATTAAGAACTAGAAAAATGTACGTGTCTGGCTCTGAGATACAGAGTATAGGAAAGAGATGAAATTATTTTCCAATATCTTGTCTTTACCTGACAAAACTATCTAACCTGGAAAGAAGAAACTGTGGAAGAAAAAAATTAGATAATTTCTTATAATATTCTGTTGACTACCAATAGTCAAAAGTGAAAATAGCAACATTAATCTCCTTTAATTTTGAATAATGCACTAGCATACTTTAATTTTCTCTATGTGATTTTCTGCCTGCACTAGAATGATTCCATTAGAAAAAACATGGAAAATAAAATGAATTACGTCTTTTTATTTCAGTGTTTATGCTAATAGAGTTGTTATTTATGTATTTTTTGGTCCATGATGTAATCACTTGTGATTTCATTCTTTTTGTCCAAGGGCCAAGGACAATTTGATGCCACCACTTCTTTTGGATCCATTACCATTAGTGACCTATAAATACAATGAAATAAGTTACTATTACCCTGAGGCAGCAAGGATTTTATGACTCAGACTCCTTCTTTCTGCCCTTCGTCCTTTCTCACCTGAGTAGAATGGAATGCCTCAGTACATTTTGTGACAACTTATATAGCTTGATGGGTTAGTTTGCTCACTGGGTAGTACAGTTGCAATAATTCATACTTCATATTGTCCTACAAATGTCCTGGCCCTGGGCTTCACTATACATATACTTTTTCTCCTGTACCTCCAAGGGCAAAATCTGTAATCAAATTTTCATTAACGATCTCCATCAAAAATGATTAAACAGATATTTAGTTGGGGTAAGGAAGCATCTAGGGGTCTATTTGCTTTTTCAGAAAAAAAGATGTTACCATGATTACAATGAAATTGCTAGTTGTTACTTAGTGCCAGCTGTCACATCGAAAAGATATTCTTTTGGACCTGGATAATTTCCATTCAAATAAATAAATCAACAAACACATTTTGGTGTCTCCATTTTTTTTAATGGGCATGACATAGTACTCCTAAGGCTGCGTAGCAGTTAATTCTCACTTAGTGGTGAGAATTGAAGAACCTAATAAAATAAGCAGTTATATTTACATAGAGTGAGAAGAATCATCCTTGTTCAGCCTACAGACCTATGAAATTTACAGAAATCATTGTCAAAACTGTGTGCCAGTTTTACCATAGTGTCCTCAGTCATCATGTCCTGTTGTATTATAGCTCTGAGAAATAGTATCTAATGAGTTCCTGCATATCATTGTGTTACCTCCCAGGCTTTGTAAAGATTTTAGTGAGAAATTAACTGTTAAAATAGTGTATAAGAAAGATCCAAATATCCCTTCCAAATATCCTTTTTCAACCATCTAATATTTTATGGCTATATATAGATTTGGGCTGTTTTTTATCTCTTTTTATTTGTTTTATAAATTCTGTCTCAGTAGATTTAAGTGGAAAAGACATAATGAATATAATGTTTAAACAGACGCAATTGAAGCTTGTGTTTACATGAAGAAATAAAATATCACAGCTCACTTGAAATGGCAACTATAGCAAGCACTCAACTATAGCAAGCACTGATATATGTTTAATTACTTTGGATCGGAAAATTGTCCCCATGTATATTGAGGAATACTTCCTGGTGGTTAATAAATTAATTCATTTATTTTCTATTAAATGCTTGTTTATATACTATTACACTCTGAGTTGTCCTTAGGGAAAGAAAAATAAGATCTTTGCCATACAGAAACTCACAGTACAGTAAGAGTTCTAATTTTATTTGGAAAGAGATGCCAGTATAGACGTACATCAAACAGTTTGAAGATGTAGGGGAAGTAATTGCCTTTTCTGAAGGAATCTGGGTAGATCGGATAGAGGAGTTGTCACTTGTTCTGGATGACGAACAGTGACTAGGATTTAGGAGTCAGAGAAAGCAGAAAGGGCATCTCCCTAGAAAGGTAGATTCAGTTAAGCTGATCTTGAAGACCAATTTATTCTAAAAAATTAATTTTAAGTAGCGTGAAATAATAACAACAATAGGTCTAAGGAGCTGAGTTTTCTCCAAGCTTTTATGCAATGATGGGCTTTCCTGAAAAACTTTATGTGGCCTCACAAAATATGCTGAATACTAACACAAAATGTGTTCTACTTAAGACAATATCTGAAACTTTACTAGCAAAGAACTGCCCGTAGAGAATGTTAGCATTAGTGTTGCCACAGCTGTCATCAACCCCAGGCAGGAATCGCCCCCTAAAATCTGTCCACCTCTCCCGCCCGCGTTTCCATCTTTACAAGTTTCCTGATCGCTGCTAGTTCAAGAAACATATAGCTGACAGCATATTAGAAACTTAGCAAGATTCAAAAATCTTTTATTAACTTCTCACAAATTCCCTACACTGATGCCAGAAAAATAACGTATTTGATTTTTGTTTGGGTATCACTCAGGTCTGAGCTGGAAATAAGAGCACAATGAATTGGGAGAAAGCTGAGGTGAATGTCAGTGAAGTGTTATCACAAAAGCGTGGACAGGTTATAGGGAAAACACACGGACGGTTCGGTACCCTGGAAATAGTAGGCATAGGATGTCTGCCAACCCCATGCCTCAAGTGGTGAGTAGAGAGGGTGGTTACTTTAAGAATCCATGGAAAGAAGCCCCAGTCAGGAAAGGGCCACATCACTGAAGCCACTGTGACAACAAGCCTAAGCTGACTTCACAGAGAGGGGAGTGAGTCAGGAAATAAACACCAACCATACTTCCTTCCTTCCTTCCCATCTTCTGCCAATCGGAAGCTAGAGTGTAAAGGAGCTGGGATGTAGGCGTGGAGAGCAGCCACTCAGGGCACAGAGTGATGCACAGGGGGGTGGAGAGTGTAGCCCAAGGAGCAAGTGGAAGATATCTAGCAGAGGTGGTTTGTTTAAATAGTTTATCTTCCATTCATTTAAATCATCACCACAACACTAAATGGCAATCTAAGATGATTTGAGGGTACCTAAGAAGTGACCTGACCTGTTCCCATCCTAACTGCAGAACTGAACCCGAGGCACTGCATCATTCTGAGAGTTAAACGTGTATGAAACAGGAAATGAGTTAGGATGAAAGGCAGTCATGCTAGATAACTATTGTAACAGTTTGGACTTGGGGTTCATCAAATTTTTACATTTCTATAGTTATCAGGTTTTAATTAAAATAGCAAATTATAATTATGGTCACTAATTAACATTCTTACATAAATAGGAATAAATATTGCTAGTAGTTTTTTCAAGTTCTTTACTACAATATATGAATGACTTTATCTTCACTCATACCTAAATGCAGTCATACTTCGGTTCTTGAATATCTTGGTTTTGGGACAGTTCGGTTCTTGAATATCTTGGTTCTGGGACAGTTCGGTTCTTGACCGAGGTGTTCAAGGAAAAAAAAGTCTCAGTTTTCTAACAAAAAACTGCGGGTCTCGATCCTCTGCCTGACAACACTTTCATGATGATACTTGTATGAGAAGTCATGCGTTTCTCAGGCAACACAGCAGATTTGATTTTTGAACAAAGCTCTTCTCAAACAGTTTTCTGGAACAAATTAAGTTCAAGAACTGAGGTTCTACTTAATTGGACATTTATCTTGCCTCTTTCCAAGTCTGTTTAATTTTTTTTGTATAGTGAGTAACCAAACCTTATGTGTACCAACATTGCCAAGATCATCAAATGCATTCGTTATTTTGTATTTGTCCTGTTACAATGTGACGATGGCAAATATATACAGCACATGTTGGAGTATGTATGTTATTATCTTTTTGTATTGAACTCTTTTTGTTCTTGTCATTCCATTAGTATGACTTAAAATCACTCTCCTCTAAGGCCAAGTTTGCAATTCTTAATTAATTCCAAATATTACTCTCTTAAGGAGGATTTCATTCAATATAATTTGCCTTTTGAGTCTTCTGGGCACATTCTTTTTTATTTTTGAAAATTTATTGATTTTTAGAGGGGAGGAGAGAAAAAGAGAGAAAAGTTGATTTGTTGTTCCTCTTATTTATGCATTTATTGGTTGATTCTTGTATGTGCCCTGACTGGGAATTGAACCTGCAACCTTGGCATATCAGGATGATGCTCTAATCAATTGAGCTACCCAGCCAGGAGGACTACATTCTTTAGAAGAGCAGATGGCCACTTCAAAGAAACAAAATAATAATAAATCAGTCATTTTGATTGTTTGACAAAATGAATCTGTTTGATTCAATGACCTAAACTTGTTCATTAAATTAGAGCTATGGATGCACAGAAGAAGGTACCAACAGAACAGGAGCTTGGAGGGCACATGCTAGAAAGTGCTGCTTAGGAATAGCTCTCCAATGATAGGGAACACCCTTAGGAGAATTCTGGTGCCAGTGTTAGCTTTCAAGACCATCCAGACAAGAGATTCCTTTCATCAGGTACTCAGCAACTAGAATTGGTTACCCAGTCAGGAAGTTAGGCAGCCAACATCAAGAACAGATATTTAAGAGTGGGTACAAGGGATCCAAACAGGGACTGGGGTTATAGAGCAAGGCTCTCAGTGGGAGGAACAGGTGAAGATTTGACAAGAAGAAAGGATGGTCACGGGCTCAAAAAACTCTATACTGAGAAGGTGCCTAAAGAAGGGATCAAATTGGGAAATTTGGATAGGAAAATTGACTCTTTGACATTCAAACTTTCCTGTCACTGTCTACCATTTGTGTCACACTTATCCAATTTTTGCACTGTTGACCTTGCCTTAAGTGTTTTCCCTATTTCCTTCTACTCACCCACATCTCATGCCGTCATCCCATCTCTAGTCACACCCCTGCATAAAACTGTCTCCAATATATTTTGGTCTTTTTGGTTTGCTGGCCTCTTGCACAATTTTTAAAGTTAAGTATGTTTTAATTCTTTATTATATTATTATTTATCACTTGTAAATTTTCCCGTGATGAAATACATTTTTCTCAACTAAATTGCAAGCTACTCAAAGTCAAGGTCCCTGTTGTTGGTACAACCGCTGTCATCCACAGTGTTTGGAGTAGAATTAGACCCATGCAGTGAAGATTCCATGAAAATGTGTAAAATTATGTAACTATGATAATGTTTGTCATCTATCATTGAAAAACTGCTTATTAAGTAAATAACCAGCTTCTAAGATTGTTAGGTTAGAGACCACGTTTTGTATTTCTTTTACTTACATTAATTATATTTTCCAATTCTTGATGCCATGTGCTTCTGCCCTGATGAAGTTTGTTTTTCATGTAAGGATTTCTTTGGGGGAAGAAGGGATTCTTTACAGTGACATACAGTGATGGGCAATATACAACACTATAAATATCTGCATTCATATCTATATTTTAAAATGGGTTTGAGTGCCTTGAAACAGCCACAGTTAACAGAGTCATTTCACCTATATACACAAGCCAATTGTAAAGTTAGATTTAATTCTTCAGTTGTATTTGGCTTTCCCAGTTGACTATTTTATGTTTGAAAGCCGGATCACTGGGTACTGAAGCTGTGTTCACAAAGTCTTAGCGCTACTTGGCTGAACATGTGGAAAAGCAAATAGAAAAGATCCATGTAAGACAGAGGGTAGTCTGAAAGCTATCGACAGGGCAAAATAAAACAGGTAACTACAAGCAATTGAGCAGAATAACATAGATGACAAGAATACCATGAAACACTTTATGACTTGTCTCCGAGTGACATTACCATTTATTTGTAGGGAGTGAAAAAAAAAAACATGATCAAAACGGTACTTCAAACCAATGCATTGTGAGGCCAGGGAGTTAAGAAACAGAGCCATGAACGGTAACGATAGCAGTGCAGGCCACTCATGGGTTATTTTAGCCTCACTCCCGAGCCATGCAGACCCTTTCACTGTCTCCAGTGATTTTGTCAATGTAGTAGCAAAGGTAAGAAAGAGAATGTTGGCCTACTCCTAATGAGTTATGCTAAAGGAGAAAGTATTAGAAGAAATCAGGTGGCCCAAAACAGGATTCTCGGTAATTACTGTGTCTTAATTTAAATCATGTATCTGAGAAGTAAATTAAAATGACATCTGTTCCCTCATATGTTTATTTTTTATATAAACTTTTTGTTTTGAAATAATTGTTGATTTACCTGAAGTAACAAGAAGTAATTCAGAGATCTCCTGTCCTCGTTACCCAGTTTCCTCCGAGGGTAGCATCTGGCCACACTGTGGTATATAATAGCACAACCGAGGCGTTTATGCTGATACCCATGAGACCGAACATTTTCTTCACCACAGATGTTGCCTGTTGATAAGTAAGACCCGCTTCCCTTCTGCTCTCACCCCCATCTTAACCCCTGACAACCACAATTTTTTTCCCATCTTTCTAATTTTGCATTTTCATCCTGTCATAAAAATGGAATCATGGAGTGTGTATGTAATTTCCACTCAGCATAATTACCTGGAGATTCATCCAAGTTGTTGCGTATGAAATAGTTTTATGGTATCAGTGCACCATCGCTTATGGTTCTTTCTGGTTTTGGTCTGTTTTCAGTTTTGGATTATTAGGAATGAAGCACCATAAACATTCATGCACATGTTTTTTGTCTTCATTTTAAGCCTTCATTTGTCCAAAATAAATCCTCAAGGAGTGTAGTTGCCTGATTATATGGCAGTTGCATGTTTCATTTTTTTTTTGTTTTTAAACAAACTGCCAAATGGTTTTCCAGAGTGGCTATATCATTTTATATTTTCAGTAGCAATGTGTTTGTAAGGCATTTCCCCCACATCCTTGTCAACATTTGCTCTTGTCATTTTTTTTTTTACTTTAGCTCTTCTGATAAGTGTCTAGCAATACTTTATGAAAATCGTTTGAATGTCTTTCCATGGGCTTATTTGCCATCTGTATAACCTCTGGTAAAATGTAGAGACATTTTACCATTGGCATGTGACAGCAAAATTTTTGTCAAGGCTGATGTTGATTGGTAACTCGGAGACTTTTGTACAAAGGTGAGCAGAGAAATGGGCTGGTAGGCTTGAGGAAGAGATGGAATCAAAGAAGGGTTTTAGGAGATGGGAGGTATTTGCACTGTCTTTATTCTCTCTAGTTTGTCACCTCCCATCCTCCCTGCAGTCCAGTAAATGAGGTTTTTCTCCTGTGGTAGACAGTGTTCTCACCAACTACTCATGTTCTCTTCTATACTTCCCAATTTTCCTTCCCATTTAATTGGACTTTGGCTAATGTACACGAAAGTTATGTTAACAATTTCCAGGCCAGGTCTTTAAAAATATGCCATGCTCTTTCACTCTCTTCCTCTGCTGTGACAAACTTGCAAGCCATTTGTTTAAAATGACATTATATAAGATGAATGAAGGCTGCCAAACTGGAAAATAGTTAAATCAGTGATTGACCCCCTAGACATTGCATGTTTTCAAATAAGCCTTTATTAGGTTAAGCTGTAATGGGGTAGGTCAGAGCAGAGGTCTCTGGAAAACAGGGGGGACTCCTGGAAAACAGAACGCCACCCCCAAAAGAGCAAAAAGGCAAGGAGGTGGGACAGGGTGCCAATGCTGAATGCACCTTTAGGGCATATTACATAACAAAGGCTGATTAACACAGCCCTTGCTTTGCCAGAAGGAGTGGTTGCAGAAGGAGGCTGCTGCCCTCAGTGTACTCTAAGCAAAGACAATGTGACTGAGAACATGCACCGGCAGAGCCACTTGTGACCTAGCAAGTGGGTTGTGAGGGGGAGAAGCTCATACAGCACCTTGTGAGCTGAGGCAGCCAGATGCCCCACCCTGGACAAATGGATGCGTGTGCACCTGTGCAAGGCCTGGAAACTTTTGCCCTGACGAAAGATGGCAGCAGGAAAAGATTCAAAGACACTGGGAGGCTGACAAAAATGGCAGACGCTGATGCACCGTAAAAACTGGACACTTCCACTAGCTTCCTATTCATGTGGGATTTTGGGAGGGCCTTTTAAAGTAAAGGGCAGAAAGGATCTCACTCTCTCTCACTTATGTTTGTGGTTCAGCCGCTTAGTATGGAAAAGTCACTCTCTTGCTTTGTAGCTTGGTGCAGGTGCTGTGTCTCTCTCTTGGTTCCTGGCATTTTATATTCTGGGTGTCTGGCCCTGTACCCTGCATGGATGGCAGCATTCATGGGACTAAGAGATGGCAGGTCCACCAGGGGCTTAGACCCCGCAGAGGATGGGAGCCTACTCCTAGAGACAAGGTCCCACCCACACTGGGACATGTGCCCCTGGGTTCCAGCCTCAGGGATGCTGTGCATGGCACACAATTTCTGGACTCTTACAGGGGGGCTGAGAACAGTGCACCTCAGACCCTGAAGGAGAGAGCTGCTGTGAGAAGATGGCAACTCTGAAACCCACAACTGTACATGCCAGAGAGGATGGAGATCCTTTTGTATGACCAGCCTAAGGACAGATAAGGGAATGGGGAACTTCTGGGCATGGTTTTGGCTTGTAGTCTTTTGAGGAGAAGTGAAGTTCTGGGTCTTGTGGGAGAGAAGGGCTCAGAGCAGGAGTGCCCTCAGGCCCCCCAAGGTTGGAACCCTGTTAATAAAAACCTGTTTCCTTCCACACAAATCCTTGGGTCATATAAAAGGGCGCCAAGCAGCTGAAGATCAGTTTGCATGGTTACAAAGCTCCTGATATTTAAGGGTCTGTTACCACACCATACCCCAACCATCCTTCACTAACACATATCCTTACAGACTTGCTGATACAGCTCTTGTCAAAGTCACCACTGCCCACCATCTTGCTTCTGTCCTCATTTTCCTGGACTTCTCAGTGTTCAACACAGAGTTGAACTGTGCTGAACCCAACACCAACACTGTGTTTGGTATTGGGCTTACCAAAAAGTTTGTTTTATTTTCTGTCAGATGGCTCTAGTAGCACTTAGTTGTCTTTAACTTCATTTGAAACAATTTTGCATTGTGACAGCTGTCATATCAGCCTACATTTAAACAATCAAAATTGGTGAATTTTTGTGCAGCTATTTTAATATTGAAAATGGAAGAAAATATGTAACTTTTTTGCATATTAAGCTTTATTATTTCAAGAAAGGTGAAATTGCAACTGCAATGCAAAAATCTGTACAGTGTGTGGAGAAGGTACTGTGATGGATCAAATGTGTCAAAAGTGGTTTGCAAAGATTCTTGGTACTAATGACATTTCGGCCAAATAATTCTTTGCTCTGGGGCCATCTTATGCATTGGAAGATGATTGTCAGCTCTCCTGGCCTTGATACACTAGAAGCCAATAGCAGGAGATAGCCGACATACTCAAAATATCATGTCAGTAAAGTTGTTGGTGAAAATGAAAAATATGTCTTTTATGGAAAAAAATAAATGGACTTTTTTTTTGTCAACGCGATACCTCCTCCTCCTTGAACTATTTTTCTCTTGACTTTCATGACACCATACTTCTCTAGTGATTCTTCTCTCTCACTGATATTCCTTCTCAGTGGTCTCTGTTCTCCCCTTCTGTTGTGACGGACCTGGAAGTGTCAGAGTGTTCCTGGGCTTGATTCTTTGTTCTCTCTCTCATCATTATCTAGTCCCACAGCTTTAAATAGCAGCTCTATATCTATGACATTCACATTTATGTCTCTAATTTAGATTTAGCCATCTTCTTGCTTGACATCTCTAATAGACATGTTGAAAGTCTATTAGACATCTCAAAGTTAATATTGACAAAAGGAAATCTCTGACTCCTATCTCCAACAAAATTGTTTCTTTTTAGTTTTTCCCATCTCTGGCAGTGGGTTCACCACTGACCCATTTACTCAAACCAAAAGCTAAGGGGTCATTGAATTGACTGAGTTCTTTTCTTTCCTGCATTATCTCTTGAGTCTCTGTGCATGTTGCCATGAATTTCCACACTTCTGACCAGGGCCACTGCCGTCATCCTCCTACAGCCATCCTCATTTGTCAACTGAGCTTGTAGGTTCCTTTCAATGGCTTTCCTTATTTCTTTCACTTGTTTATAGTCCATTTTCCCTTCTCTACCTACTTCTAGAGAACATACTACTACTCCCTTTGAAAGTATAAATCAAATCAGGTTCCTTTTCTGCTGATGATTCTACAATGATTTCCCACTGGATTTTTAAATCTAATTTCCTTATGATCTTCAAGTCTCTGACCATTTGCATTTTACTTCTCTGTTCAGCCTCATCTCCTATCTACTTCCTTTACTCTCTATACTCCAGCCATGCAGACTTTTGTTTTTCTCAAACATGTTCAGCTGCTTTTCCTCTGCCTGAATTTCTTCCATTCACCATCTTCCTGTGTCAGCCTCCTTATGAGAACTCATGTTTCAGCCTCAGATTTTACCTTCTCAGAAACTACTCCCAGAGCCTTTCATTCTCTCTTTTCTTTTTCTTTTTTTACAGGCTTCCAAAGACTTAAAACTATGTGAAATAATCTTGTTCACTCAGTTATTGATACGTTTATACTGCCTGTTTGATTCTTCTTCCCCTCCAAGAGTATATAAGCTGCATTGAGGGCAAAAAGTTGCCTGCATTTTTTACTGATGTATTCCAGTTCCTGGAGTGGTGCCAGGCACATATCTAGTTTGATATTGATGAATTGATAAGTAAATGAATACAATGTTTAAGGAATGAATAAGTGTCATTATCCTTCACAGAAAGGGGTTAGCATGTTAACCTATATAATTCTATGGGCTATATTTGGAGGCTTCAATTTTTCAAACTTCAGTTGTTTCTCACTTCTTACATGTTGTATTTATTGTTGTGGCAGGACCACTTCATCAAGTTCTAAATAGCCTGTTCTTCTAGAGGCAAAAATAAGTACTTTCCTTCTTTATTTATATCTTCTTTAATTTTAGGGCCGTGATACCACAAGTTTTCGTACATTAAAAGTCTCAGGGAATCTTATGTCTTAATCCTTATGTGGCAGAGACCATTTGTCAGTACACCCCAAAGGGAGATGCTCTGTGAGACCCTTAAGACCTTTGCGTTCTCCTTAGGAGTCTAATTGCCAAATTGTACATGAAAGAGTGTTAAATCACCACAAACAAAGGAGCACTGTTTACTGAGGAGTGTCTGTGCTCACAATTAAAGCTTTATTTCTTAAGGCTTTTCCTATGTGATTTTTATTTAATATTTACTTAAAAAAATCAGTGCTTAGAAAATGAAAACAAGAAATTTGAACGTTTTTTCCCTTTTCATAAGAAACAGATCTTTATCATTTTGCCATTTCTTTGCAGGGGCCTTTTTTTTCTTTGAAAACAAAATGTGCAAAGATGAATATGTTTAATAGAAATTAGTAAAGGAAGTAAACCATTTTCTGGGAAGATTTTATTTTTTTAATGCATGATGATTCTAGAGAATTTGTATATTCTACTCTACTTCTCTGAGCAGGAAAATGTAGTGCTATGACCCAAGAATAATTTTTTCTAATTTCTGTCTCTAACAAATGGCTTTGTTTGTGCAATGACCTTTACTGAGAGCCTTTCATAATGAAGTTGGGAATTAAGATATCACCAGACATTGGCACACAGATGGGCTTCAGCTGATACTTAAAAAAAATCTTCACTTTCCAGCTATTTCTCCATAAATCCAACCATTTAACTGTTTCAAAGAAATATTAAACAAAAAATGATTTTTAATACTACTGACACTTTTACCATAATTAAAAATTTGAAAACTACAGAACACTGAATAAAGAAATTAAGGAAGATACAAACAAATGGAAGAATATACCATGTTTATGGATTGAAAGAATTAACATCATTAAAATGTCCATATTACCCAAAGCAATTTCCAGATTCAATGCAATCCCTATTAAAATAATGATGACATGTTTCACAGATATAGAACAAATACTTCAAAAATTTATATGGAACCATAAATGACCCTAAATAGCCTCAGCAATTTTGAGAAAGAAGAGCAAAGTAGGAGGGATCACAATACCAGATATCAAATTATATTGCAAGGGCACTGTAATCAAAAAAGTCTGGAACTGCCTTAAGAATAGACAAATCAATCAAACAGAATAGAGAGCCCAGAAATAAACGCATGTCTCTATGGTCAATTAATATTTGACAAAGGGGGCAGGAGCATACAATGGAGTAAAACAGTCTCTTCAATAAATGATGTTGGGAGAACTGGACAGATTCATGCAAAAAAAGTGAAGCTAGACCACCAACTTACACCATTCACCAAAATAAACTCAAGATGGATAAATTACTTAAATATAAGTCATGAAACCATAAAAGTCCTATAGGAGAGCACCAGCAGGAAAAATCTCAGCAATATTTTTACTGATATGCCCCCTAAGGCAAGGGATATAAAGGAAAGAATAAGTACATGGGACCACATTAAATTAAAAAGGTTTTGCACAGGTAAAGAAAACATCATCAAAATGAAAAGGGAACTAACTATATGGGAAAACATATTTGCCAATGATAACTTGGACAAGGTTTTGACCTCCAAAATATGTAAAGAGCTCATACCACTCCATATCAGGAAGACAGACGCTCCAATTAAATAATAGGCGAAGGACTTGAGCAGACACTTCTCCAAGGAGGACATACAGAGGGCCCATAGATATATAAAAGTATGTTGAGCATTCCTAGCCATTTGAGAGATGCAAATTAAAACCATGATAAGGTACCATTTCATCCTGGTCAGAATGGCCATCATCCACAAATCAACAAACAAGTACTGGCAAGGAAATGGAGAAAAGGGAACCCTAGTGCACTGTTGGTGTGAATGCAGACTGGTACAGCCACTGTGGAAAACAGTGTGGAATTTCCTGAGAAAGCCAAAACTGGAACTGCCTTTTGGTCCAGCAATCCCACTGCTGGGAGTCCCTAAGAATCCTGAAACACCAGTTCAAAAGAACCTATATACCCTAATGTTCATAGCAGCACAATTTACAATAGCCAGGTGCTGGAAACAGCTAAGTGCCCATCAGTACATAATTGGATGAAAAAACTATGGTACGTTTACACAATGGAAAACTACACAGCAGAAAGAAAGAAGGAGTTCCTACCCTTTGCAACAGCATGGATGGAACTGGAGAGTATTACGCTAAGTGAAATAAGCCAGGTGGTGAAAGACAAATACCATATGATCTCATCTACAAGTGGAACCTAATGAATAAAACAAACAAAGGATCAAAATAGAACCAGAGATATGGAAATAAAGAACAAACTGACAGTGACCAGATGGGTGCAGAGAGGGGGATAATGGGAGAAAGAAGGAGAAGGATCAAGTCAAGGAAGATTATAAAGGACTCATGGGCAAGGACAACAGGGTGGAGATTGACTGAGGAGGGAGTAGGGCAAGGGAGAGCAATGGGGGGAGGGAATGGGGACAACTATAATTGAAAAACAATAAAAAATAAATAAATTAAAAAAAATTGACCTATTTCTGTCCTCTGCATCACTGTGTCCCTGAAAAGTAGAAGCAACTGGTCTCATAAAAAGACAAAACTTTGTCCAGATCAAACATGCTAACTCTTTTGAGGGCCACTTGATGTTCCTGGAGAGCTTCTTTTCATTGCACCACCTTATGTCTGAAAACGAATTAGTGGCTACATTGAGCCACCTCAGAAAATTAAGTTTCTGTGTTTGTTCAGTTTCTGGAATTTGAGCAATAGGCTTCATTTTAGTTAGAAGGAAACTATACTACCAGGAATAAGGTCCTCCCACTATTTTTTTCCCTAGAGCTATTTCAGGTAGTCAAAAATAACTAATAAACCAGGAAAGAAAATAAAACTACCTCAATTGTTCGAGGCTAAAAAGAAATTAGGGAAAATTTTGGAAAATTCAGGCAGTGGGACTTAAAACAGATGTTTGAATGTTTGAACCCATTTCACTCTTAACTTTGTATGTGTATGGGTGTGTATATGTGTGAATGTGTGAATGTGTTTATATGTGTTTACTATTGAAGAATCAATATGAATGCCTCTATCATATACATAAATTTAGTTTCTCAAAATGGCAGAATAAACAGTGATCTCTATGATTTGAGTTTAGAAATTCTAGGTAAGACCCTCCTGCCCTTTTCTAGTGTCTTCTTCCCACCTGCACTCTGAGTTCTGATGCCTTTTTAACACGTGGCATGACTTTTAATTCTGCTCTTGGACTTCACGATTAAAATGTAAAACCATACTGACTTAGGTTCAGGTACAGGTATCAAATAGTCTGTCTTGATATTAAAAGATTTAGTTTTTGATAAAATAAAAATTTTATTTTTGTCTGAGGATATTGAGAGGCTAAGTAACTTTTGTAAGACTATAGAGTCATAAGTTGTGGAAACAGAAATCAAATCTGTGTCTATCTGACTAAAAATGACCCGGGTCTATTGCCCCAGTAAACACAGATAGAAATGCTGGAAGAGCTATTGAAGTGGGAAGAGGAAAGACTGCTGAATTAAAGGTAAGCTTGGTGTGCTTCACAATTTGGAATGTTTCTGTTCAATGAGGGTATATCTATATACTGTAGTCAAATGTGTAAGTAGTTTAGAGCCACAGAAGCTTGTGGGTATGTGTTCCACCGGGAGACAAACTTTATAATTCATCCCTCAGGTGAATTTTTTGTTCCACAGAAGTTGTTTTCGAACCTATTGACTTTTTATTTCTAGAAGGGTCTCATGGTCTTGAACATTGTAAATGCTCAGTAATTTACTTAATTCTTTTTGACATAAACTGTCATCCTCACAAACACATACATTTGTGTGTATTATTGTAATAATTTATTTAATAATATTTGTATACACATATGTATCTATTTATACCTTTGAAGCAATCAAAACAGAATGTCGTGACAGGCTTCCCCACTGCTACGTGTGTTTCTGATCTCACAGACCTCAGGTTTCACCCATTTGCTCTGTGCTTCTGCACTTCCCTGTGTGGCCACTCCCCTTGGTGACCCTCAGCACGCTTGTGACACTCAGCACAGTGGTCGCTACTGGTTTAACATCTGTTCTTTCTGCAAAAAATGTCATTTCCATGAAAGCAAGGCCATGTCTGTCTTGCTCACTGTCATATCATCGGCCCCTAACAAAATGAATAAGATATAGTAAGAGCATAAGAAGTGTTTAAGTGGAATGGAATTGAAATTGCAATTCAGAATTCCCTTTGAAAAAGGCAATGGTCCCTGAGATGAGTGACACAGAAGCCATGTTAAACTAACACTATATACTTTCAGGCAATACCCTAGAAGTCAATGTTGAACAAGGAAGTGATACATAAATGATGTAGAGATGCCTCAAAAACCAATTTGCTGAAATCCAACTTTTGCTTAAGACTGTCTCATGTTTGAAGTATTATCCATTATCTGGGGAAATATTGTTGGCAGGCATTTTGTTAACAGGCTAAAAATTAAAAGATAAATAAGATAGATTAGTTAATGAGATTGACTGTTAGGTTAAGGGAAAATGGGTGAAGACCAGAGATCTTCAAAGTTTTGCTTATATATGCCCAAGAAGTATTTTTTAAAAAAAGTATTGGTCTGTTACACATTTTGAAATCAGTATCAAAATTTTTGTTAAATGTTAAAAAGTAAAGAGTGTAATTTTGGTATATTTTAAATATTGAGTAGGTTGTAGTGAAAGAATTTTTAAAAAACACAAATCTTTTACATTTTAGATTTCAGGTGAATCTAAATACTGTATAGCACTTTAATATCCACAACCACTGATGTCGTAATTATATTAGCAAGGTCTCTTTGATCTTTAGAAATTTTATATCATATAGTTTATTCCTTAACCTTTTTTCACATTTTTGTCCTATAGAATTTTATTTTAAAGACTTGTGCTTTTTTTATTGTTGTTCAAATACAGGTTTTTGCCTTTTCCCCTCAGCCCTCCCTGCCTCCCTCCTCGGTTACCAGCCCCCCTTGTTATTGCCCCTATGTCTTTTATAATCGTTCCTGTAAAGCCTTTACCCTTTTCCCCAGTCATCTCCCCACCCCCTCTGGTCACTGTCAGCCTGTTCTCAATTTCAACGTAAAGACTTGTACTTTTTTGCTTCATACCTCTTTTACTAGTTAAGACTCATCTTGCTTTATACTTTTCTGTAAGAAAACAATGCTTATAAGTTAAGCATTTATTTTTATTTTCCATGACTCTAAGATTCTAAATGTTAAAATTTTTCTCCTGGGTTGAGTTATGTTTGTAATTACCATTAGTACAAAATTGATCAAAGCAACAAAAATATATAAAACTTTTGACAAGTAATTGCAAAATGTATAGTCTTCAATTTAAATATTCTTATTAGGACCATGTTTTTCACATCGTTCATATGTCTAAAAATAATTCTTTGTTATTGTTGTGAGTTCAGAATCAATTCTATTTATATTTTTATTGATGACTTTTTTGTATATTAAGAATATTATTATGAACATGTTACAAATTTTCTTAAGCTTCTAAATTTTAAACTGAAGATCATTGTGCTTTGTCTTCATGCTGTATGAGCTGACGACTCAATTATATTTCACAATTTGATGAAAGCAAAGATAAGCGCACCATCTGACTGTCCAATGACTCCCTATAAGTAGCGTTACCCACTTCCTCAATTTCTGGAAGGCGTACGAAAAGACTTTGCCAAAAATTATAAGCCCCTTAATTTATATTTTACTTCTTAATCTAGAGGCAGCTTATTTGACCTGCTATACTTAGAAAAGGTGAAAAAAATCAAAATAATATTAATTTCATCAGAACTGCTATTATAATATTTTTGATAAAACTCTTTTATCTTAAATAATTTTTCAACATATTATTTTCAAAACCTTGGAATTGTTGATTTAGTTCATTCAGGTTACTAAAAATATATCCATCATAAATCCTAATGGGAAAAGCTAATCCTCATTGTCTAATCAGTCAATTTAGAATTATTTCTATAAGAGAGAGTCTGACTTATATTTTCAATTCAAATAAACATGTTAATATGTTTCCTTTTGACACCTGTCTTGCTTTTGAATTCTTCCAGATGAAGAGATGGATGCAGGTTGTATCCCAAATAATATTAGGCTCCATTGATCTTAATATTTTTTTTACCAGTGCTCTTTTTGTTTGTCATATACAGGATTCTCCCTCAGAAGAAATGCATGTGAAAGGTTGGAAAGGGGAAATCAAATGACATCCGGACTTTAGTGTTTTCTCAGGCAGGTGAATTTTAGAAAAGAGAGCATGACTTGGAGATCTAAAGATTAATTATTCTATAACTGTTGTAGCCTCTTACTCCTTGGAGAGCTTTTTTGTAATGTTGTTTACATACTTCTAGGTTAAATGACTTGCATAATATCACAACACAATTTATAAGTGAATGAGTTGAGATTAGAACACAGATCTAACCAAAAAGTTCAAAAACTTAACTATTCTGCTGTATGTTACGTTTGGTGGCACCACAGAAGGACATGAAGAGGTACCTATGAAAGAAATTTGGATTTAAGATCAGGAAGTCACCTCTCTCTCTCCCCCTCTTCTCCGTCTGTCCCTCCCTCCCTTCCTAATCCCTCTTCCCCACTCTCCTCTTTCTTCTTCTTTTTTTATAAAGTGAAGGAAGGACCAGTTTAAAAGAGGAGTGAAAAAGTAGAAACAGCATGAAGCCTAACTTCAAAGTCCTTTTCAGACATAATAGTTTCAAGCAATAGCATCTGAATTTGAATCACTTAGAACTGCTTGCCCATGTACAAGTCCTCATGCTCTTCTAGGGCTGGGCCCAGCCTGGGCAGAACATCCTTGACCTCAAAGAAGAAATAATGCCTGAGACAAAGCAAGATGTCAGCCAGAGTTTTTTTCTCTTTCTTTTCTTTAGCCTATGAAGATAGAACTGCTTTTAAGAGTAGCCTGTTATCACTTGTAGAGGCTAATTTCAAGGGATGGTGGGTAAATTTGGACAGAAGGAGCAGAGGTGGAGGTTGAGAGGGAGGGAACTCATGATTGCTATGCCATGAGGCCTCGATGATTGGGATTACCAGGGGACACAAAGGAAGGATTAAATGGAATCCCCAGTGGGACTTGGAAGCCAAGGCAGATGTATTGAACTACAAAAATTAATGCTGTAACCTACTCTACAATATACGTATAAAGATGGGTCCCAACTTTCCAGCCCATGCAATACCCAGTGATGTTATCTAACCTAAAAGTGTTCATGAAAAAAAAGTAACTAAGGAAAAGTGAAAGTGAAGAACTTAGTCTTTATTAATTTTAAAATTGCATTTTGATCAGCCTTCTGCTCTTGAAATGGGCTGATTTGCCCCCATCCTGCCCTACACTCATGGTATTATTTCCAGGGTTGCGTGGTTTGCTCTCTGTGCTGTGCAGAGACCACTCTGCTCAATGCTGTTCTGCCTCTAACTTCAATTATTGAATAAAAAGGAAAAATAGCTTCACATTTCTCAGTGTGTGATTGGACTGAGATGATCATTCTGCCTTCTCATTACATAAAACCTTCCTTTCCAGAAGCAACAAATAGAGATGCTATTTATAGGTCACTTAGTCATATCACATTAAACTTTTCTCCTAGATCTTTTTCAAAGTTGACCCAAATTTTCTGAATCCCATGCAAATGAAAACAAAATAAGTAACATATTTGACTTTCATTGGTGTGTTTTAACATTGGTGCAAGGATACTAAATAGCTAAAGGTGAAGACAGAAGTGGTGACCTCGTGAAAAGCTCATGCTATGCCCATGGAATATGGGACATGGCCAGGGACTCTTATTTTGCTAATGGATTTCTTCTGAGCAGAGTGGTCCAAGAATGTCTTCTAGTTCAGGGCTTGCAATTTAGACAGCCAGAGAGGAAATTAATGAAAGAATCCATCGGAACATGATTCTCAGTTTCACTTACTCAGAGTTAAAGGAAACTTGGGCAGTGGATTAGGAAAACAGCCTTTAATCAGATCACTGACCCCAGTGAGACCCTGTCATTAAGACTGTAGTGTTGAGCCTGCAAGCCTCTATTCTTCTGATTAGGCAATTTGCTTTATTTCTACTCTTCTGTCTGCCAAAACATTCTGTTGCAAAATGCTTTCTAATTCTCTAGACTTCTAAAATGTTGTTCTGAGGAAAAGAAAAGGAGAATGGATTGTCTTATTTAGCTATCCATCATGATGCAACCGGAAAACATGAGGGATTTATAGATAATACCATACAGCAGCAAAGGCAGTGGATTGGGCAGATGGTCACAGACCCTTGCTGAGTCTGGAAAGCCTGAGGTACTTGCCTTCCCTCCTTGGGGTGTGTGGACAGAGTGATTACTTGCGCCAGTCAGCAGTGTGGTTAGGGGACAGACTGGAGCTGCATTTGCACTAAGTTGATTACTGCTGAACTTCACAAAACGACTGTGCAGTGCCTCAGCTTCCACGGCTGTGTGGCATGCATGAGAATTCTTGCCATTACCTTACATGTTTGTGTTGATGCAGTAATTGGTGAGGAAGTGTTTTAAAAAGTTTTATAAAAGTAAAAGAATGTTACGTAACTCATAAATTCCAACTTTGACTTTTATTTCAGATATAGCCAGGTCGAAGGGTTAATATTAAATATGGTCATTGTGTGTTTATCACGCTTTTTGTTTAAGGCCTTGCAGGGCAATATCTTCTGGGATCATTGAAGTATTTTTATTCATCTCTTTCATAAAAATTCCAAGAGACTACATGCTACTCCCATTAGAGATGATTGGAGACACCAGGAACGACTCTGCGTTTCTCCTTGTTTTAAATTCTAAACCAATACAGGAAGGCCCAATTAGCAACACTGAACTTTTATGGGTTATAGAATCTCTTAGAAGTTGTTCTTTCTAATCTCACTTAGATGACTTGTAGCTAGGGTACGAACCCAAAACTTGCTTATAATCTGATTCCTAGGTGTAACAGATTCTTTAATTATATGTCTTAATAATGTAACACCCTCTAATGTCATTGTTAATCCAATTAGATGCCAAGCCTCAGCTCCCCAGGGATGTCCCATTGCCTGTGAGGGGTAAGTAGTTGTGAAGGAGAGGAAAACTGAAGTGGACCCTGGCTCCTGGGGTTCGCCACATTGTGGATGAGGCAGGAGACATTCACACAGACTACCAAGTCCGGTGGAGGAAAAGGGACAGCATGGCTTTTCTCTCAACGGGGGAAAAGCAGTGGCCCTTGCCATGACTGGCCTTTATTGGGTTTCTCAGCACATTATATTATGGTCCTCATTTACTATGCACAGGTTCACTTTCTGTGGTTACCTTTTACAGACAACAAAGGAGATGCTGCTGCTAATCACATCACAGAAGAAGGATATTTACAAATGAAAAGGGAAAAGTGGTTGGACCGGTTACACTGGTCCTTGCAAGGTTTAGCATGGATTTTAGGAAGTTACAGGTAGCACTTGCTGTCTCAATTCAGGGTGAGGCAGTTTTAGCAAAAGCAAGTCTCATAGTAGTCTAGGTATAATGCAGGCCTGATTCCCCACGGGAGAACCTATCCGTGGGCGTGGGTCCTGTGCATGTCCGAGTGGGAGCTGGGCCCATGCCACACAGAACAGTCTCCTACAGAAGACAGCAGGTAGAACATACGAAACATAAATAATGAGCAAGGGAGAAACACAGTTGAGAGAGATGACAAAGATATCGCTGTGTGAAACACGTTTTCCTTTCCAGAGACTAATGGCATTCTGAATGACTTGATACAAACCCTAACCTTTTCTGCAAAGGTATCTCTAAAAGTAAGTGGTTTGGTGACCCTCATTCATGATGATTCTATAAATTGAGAAAATATCTTCAACAAGGGAAATGTCACATCTGCTTATGAACCATGTTTAATGGAGTTTGTTTTCCATGCTTTTTAAATCAAAGATTTTGTACCTCTCTCACCTGGCTTTGGAGACTATGAATGCAACATTACATTATGAAATGTTAGGGAGATTATTAGCAACTGTGTTATTTTTAAAAGTACAGTAAAACATTTAATGTTTTATGACTGGCTCCTTCAGGGGAAATTTTAAAATGGAATAAAATGCAAACAAATGCTGCATTTTAAAACTAATGGTCATTTTAAGAGTGCAGTTTGTTTGGTTTTAACAAAGTCATTAATTGGCTTTGGCTTTCCTGCCACTTGCTTCAAAAAAAAACAATAAGAGAGAGTGGGGATCAATAAGACATGGATATCTCCTTAACAGTTTACCTGACGTACTGTTGGATTTTCAGTAAAACTTGCATTTACTGTGGAAGAAATGGTTAAATGTGGATACAGATACCCAGGTTGTGACTTCCCTTATTAATCCTGCTTACCTTTCCACCAATGCTAATAAGCATTCCCCTTAACATCCACTTTAACATATACTAAGATGTTGGTATGAAGAACATGATGAAGGGCATCAAAGAAGAGTATAAAATAAAATAGTTTTGTTGATGTGGCAGCATTAAAATATATACAGATATACAGATGAAAGAAAACAGCATTTTGGATAACATATCTCAGCTATGGTATAGATTTGACACCCCTGCCTCCATAAAAACACAACAAAAACCAAGACTGGGCTAACAAAATTTTAATAAATATATTCAATATCTATAAAAATTATATTCTAAGAATCCAAATATAAATGTTAGCCACTTATCAAGAGCAGTAAGTCACTTTTGGTATTAATAGCTGTGCAGAAAGAAAGAGAGAAAATGAAAGTGACTTCTGATGATGTTTACAGCAGGAAAACCTCTGCTTTAATGAATAACTTGAAATGCAGCCCAGGATCCCAGGTAGCATGGGGCATCCAGTGGGCCAAATTTGGGGGCAGTGCCCTAAACAGAGCGGGTAGTTCCAAAGCTTCAATTCAGGAATTAACACAGAAGGACAGCAGAAATGCCCAAACTAACCACTGATGCTCTTTCCCAGTACCAAGCCCTACAAAGTGACTACGATATGAAATACTCTAGAGTATGACTAGAATGTGAAAAACTGGAACCTGACCTAAGAAGGACAGTAACAAAGAAAATAAAATAACCAGAAAATATAGGACAAGGGAGCAGAGGAGGCATATGTCAAAAATGCTGAAGACCATATTTTTGAACCTTTTACTATGCCAATAGGAGAATCCAAAATCATAAATATCAGAAATCTATTCTGGTCCACCTTCCTTTATTGTTAGTGTTGGAATCCTATCTTGCTATAATATAGGCAACGTAAAGGATTACAGTAAAATCTCATTTGAATGAAAAGGAAAAAGATAATGATGAAAATGTGGTTTTTACAAATAATGAAATGGTGTTTCAATATGAGCTAAAATAATTTAAAACAATGGAAACTAAAAGAATAAATCAATCAACTAGATTTGGATAAACAGGTAAAGAGATGTTTAGAGAAAAAGATTACTAAAATGACTTTGTAAAACTCATGAAAGATTTAAAAATAAAATATGAAATTATTTGGAAATGTAGGTCTAAACTAGAATTTTAAAAAGAGCAAATAAATACCTTGGATGATTCCTTAAACTAGATACAAAATGGAATATGCAAAAAAATTTTAAGAAATTGGAGAAAAGGTATTAAAGAATAAGTGGTAGATATAGAAGATTGGAAAGAACATAAATCATATATAAAATGATTCCTCCTATAAAAACTCAAGCAATGGGACAAAAAGGATGCTAAACCTTATAATTCAAGAAAAAAGTCCTGCAATAAAAAATATCAAACCTGTATATTGAAAGGATGTACAATGTACTTGGGGAAAGTGGTAACAACCAAATTTGAGGTACCTTTGTGAAACCTTTGTGTTAAAAAAAAGTACATGGGCAATGAAAGAAATTCAAGTCATTTATAAGGGAAAGATAAGCGTTTATCAGACTTTTTAATATTATGTTGTGATGGAAGAAAATGGCAAATCATTTTTGAGATAATTAAAGGGAGGAAAATGGAAGCTAAGAATTTTTAATCTGACCAAACTGGCCTTCAAGTACAAAAACAACAAACTGTGAAAATCATTCAGGAAATAAAGAAATGTGGATATTTGTAAGATTTGTATTTACAAATACAAACAGTTCCAAAATGGAGATGAAGTACATAAATTCTGATAGTATTGCACATACACTAACTTGCAGAACTAGGACTAACTTAAAGATATGAGGGCAGCAACATAGGGAAAAAAAGGGGCACATGCAAATATGGAATAAATTTATTAATATTTAAAAATATAACCATAGTACAACTATTAAAAATGAGAGATGTATATAGTATATGGAAAGTAGAGTAGGCTCACTTATTGCCTACGAGGAAGTAATGAATGATAAAAGGATATTAGTACATGTTAGATACATGAATCTAGAAGAGGGTTACTAGTTAATTTTCATAGCGCTGACAGTAGGGAACTAATACAGAATATCTAAAATAAGGGAATAATGGTACTATGTAAAAGCATAAAATAAACATAAAAACTGGAAGAAAAATGCCTTTTTAAATAGGAAAATATATATCCTCATAAAAAGACAGCAAATAAAAAAGAAATTAAAACATCCAACATATCAACAAACATAAAGAGTCAGATAGATGTACCATGCGAACAGTAAGCACAAAACATGTATATTAGCAACACTGATATCAGATGATGTGCCCTTCAAAACAAAGCATATTACCAACATGAAGAGGGACAGTTACATAGTGATAAAGGACTCAACTTATAAAAGAGACATAGCTCTTCTAAATGCTTCTGTACTAATAACAGTCTTAAAGTACATGAGGGAAATTGAAAAAACCAAAACAGAACCCAACCATATTAATAATGTATCAAATGAAAACAGTCTAAATATGATATTTAAATGTTAAGACTTAAAGTCAGGATGTAGACTTCAACCCTGTATCTACAGAAAACAGTACAAATATAAAGTCAGAAAATTTGAAATAAAAGTGTGGGAAACATATGTAATACAAAACTAACCATAAGAAAGCTTGAGTGGCTATATGTTAATTTCAGACATATAGAATTCACAACAAAGGTTATTACAGGAGATATAGAAAGCTATTACAAATTCATAAAAGCAAGTGCCAGGCCAAGTTTGATGGTGTTTTTATATCTTCGGTACACACATTTGTACAGAGAACATATAATTAACTTACAATTTAATACAGAGACAAACATGTAAGTAAAAATGTGCAAGATTGGAATAGACATGACACAAAAAAGATGAAGAAATGGCCAATGATCACTTGAGAAGATGCTCAATATCATTAATCACCAGAGAAATGCAAATAAAAATCAAGTTAGCATTTCACACTTCTGAGTCACTGAAATTTAAAGACTGACAGAGCAGTAAAATTATTCACAACAGTCTCAAAGTGGAATTATCAGTATTCATCAACCAGTGATTGAATATATAAATTGCTTTACATTCGTAGAATATATGTCTACAATAAAACAAAATGAACTACTGATATGCTCAAAAATTGTATCTCATAGACATTATGAAGATTGGAAACATCCAGACACAAAAGATTACGTACTTTATAATTTCATTTAAAGAAAATCTTAAACTGGCAGGATAAACTATAATGTGTTATGCCATGAGAACTTGTGCCAACAGGTAGAGGTTTCCCATTAGCTAAAAGTGGGCATCAAGAGTAATAGCTGCAACGGATTGGAAACACATCAAACATGTTTATATTGAAGAGTTTATAGTGACTCAAAAACTTAATTTGTTTACATTAGAATGAATGCTAAGGAACAAACATGAATGCTTAGAAACAAAAGGGAATCAAGCATTTATTCTGCCTTTCTTACACCATTTGCACTAAATAGTTGATAAGCCTCTTTTTATGGAAATATACCAGATAAAATATGAAGAAAAAGTGGTAGAATTAGATAAACGATCACCATTTTGCAATCCTTGTGGAAATCACGATCTTGACATTGGGCATCAATGGCGGCTAATGCCACACACAGGCAAAAAGGAGACAGCCAGACTTATGCAGCTCATGATAGATATATTCACTACTATATATGAAGCATACTTAACAAAAAAAAATAATCTAAACCTCTGCAACCTCAGCTGTGACCAGCGTGGCTCAGTTGAACAAACATCGTTCCACAAAGTGAAAGGTGCTGGTTGATTTCGGGTCAGGGCACGCACCTGGGTTGTGGCCTGGTCCCTGGTAGGGTTGTGTGCAAGATGCAACCAATGGATGTTTCTCTCAAGCTTTAATGTTTTTTTTTCTTCTCTCTCCCTCCATCCCTCTCTAAAAATAGAAAAATAACATCTTTAAAAAATAAACATTAGAATGAATACATAAATAAATCCATGTAAACTCTGTATCTAAGTATCAGTTTTCAGAGAACACAGGAACATGTTAAAAATGACCACAAGAATGCTATCAACAAAATTCAGACTGTGGGATACTATGGGGAAAAAGACTTGGCTGCTTCCACACGTAAACTGTAATGATTAAACAAAGGTAGGAAGACTGTATAAATGAAAAGAGACCTTTCTATTAATTGCAATGTATGGATTTTATATGGATTCTCATTTGAACAAATACTTCATTAACTTCTATGAGATTATCAGGATAGTCAGAATAAATGAACACTAGATATTTGTTTATATTATGGGATCTTGTAAGATTTTTTATTATTTTAATGGTGCTGTGGCTATATTTTAAAATAATTTTTTACAAAAATATTGAATTATTGAAATCTTTTACGTTTGGGATTTGCCTCAGCACGATCTGGTCGGTGTGATACTGGATCTAGATGAAGCAAGATAGGCCAGCAGCTGCTACTTATTGAAGTCTGGCTAATGGATGCTTTGGGGTACTTCATACAACTTTCTCTACTTTTGGATGTGATTGAGACTTTCCATAGGAAACATATAAATAAAGAGAAGATTAAAATATCATTCTAGTCCCCAAATCAGACATGAATTTTAGTTACTGCCAAAGCAAAGTGGTCCTGGCAGTAGATTGCACTGTTACTTAGTGTTTTCTGGGTGAACCGCCCAGCGGATACTGGACTTCATTCACTGCATCCCCTTGGCTTTTAGGTCCGCATATGTTTCTCATTCCACAGTTCCTAGTTTCAGTTTATAATCTATAGAAACCTTATCTTAATATTTAAAAAAAATTCTCTTCTGCCCTTGCTGTTACTTCAAAGATCAAAAAGGGCATCCCAAACACCAAACTTATTTACTTCTTTGCAGAAGTCAATTTACTCAGTTCTTATAATCCTTTCTTCTTGAAATAATCTTCTCCATTTTTTTTTGTAGGAAACATGGTTTATTCTAACTTAATAGCTCTTCTCTTTTATCAAACCTTGAAATACAAGCATTATGTCATAGTTTACATAGGCAATCTCATTACTAAGCACTGCAAGACAATGGAGGTAATCCAAAATGATAGATGCTGTGTTTGGTTATTTATTTTTGGACAGAGAGAAAGGTGGTGTTGGGGAGTCTAGTGGATTCTCATTACTCTGACCCAACAATTTTCAGACATTTAATAAAAAATTGTAGAATGAAAGAATAAAAATGCAGGGTAATAGAACTGTATTTTGAAGAGAATGAATATAAAAGAAATATTTATTGGAATTTTTTAGACGATCCTCAAGAGTTTCAAAAATATATATTGGAATGAACTGAAAAAGATCTCTGTAAGCAGGACAGTGGAGTAAAGGGCTCATCTCATTAGGTTGAGGAATGATCAGGAGTTGAGAAGATGCATTTGAAATAGGCTACATCATCTAATGGGTCAGTTTCTCAAGCAAGAAGATATATGTCTGTGGATATTTACTAAACTTACGTATACACACTAAGTCTGTTTTCACTGTGTAACTTTTTACTCTCCCTCAGGCAGGAGAGTGTTTTGGTCTATCGAAGATAATTGCTTATTACTATTTAGCCTTATTCCACTCTGCTTTAAGGTATGCCATTTAGTATATTACCAGTAGAGATTAATTCTTTTGTATGTTTGATGTATTCATTTAACATTGAACTAAATGTCTGAGAAAATTTAATTAAGGGAATTTTATATCTACTAAAATTTCTCCTAATTTTAAGCTTTCCTCAAAGGAAATTAATACAGATTTCCAGAAAGTAAATGAAATACCTAATTCTTCTCATTATACTTACCTCATTCACCACGAAGTTCAATAACAACTGGCGACTTTGGTTTCAGATCCTATAAAAGAGGCTGCTAATTGCCTACTAATTAACTATTCCTTCATCCCACAGTAACAGAACCACTGCATTTTTAGGATGATAATATACAGAATAAATAACAACAGTGGCTCTCAGTGGCTCTTCCGTAAGTAGGGTTTGCATGAGACAGGAGTACTAGTCTGATGGCTCATATGTTTGGGTGATGGAATATACAGCATGGTGACTAGTTAGCAATACTGCCTTTTGTATTAGAAAGTTTCTGAGAGAGTAGATCTTAAAAGGTCTTGGCCACAAGGAAAAGAAAATTGTACCTATGAGATGACGGATATGTTAATTAAACATTGTGGTGATCATTTCCCAGTGTATACATGTATCAGATCATTGGCTGTACGCCTAAAACTACTACTTAGTTATATGTTGATCATATCTCAATAAAGCTGGAGAATAAAAGTTTGGTGGAGCATCTAGGAAAGCTCATTTTGTTCTTCCTCCTCAACTGAATGTTAAGTTTTGGCTAATAAACCCACCATATATGTAGAGAGATTCTAAATCAGTTGTATTTTCCTCTGAATGTTACTTTTAATTTTCTAACCCTTAACTTTATGATTAATTTACTGGCAATCATATTTCTAAGACTGTTCTCAGAACCTATCCAAATTTTTCATTTGAGGACTGCTATATACAGACAAAAATACCAGAAGTCTCTAAAATAGAAAGAAATGAGTAAACCTATATGGTGAGAACTGAATTATTAGGGTAAGGATAGTTATGTTATTTGCTACCCAGGGATACAAGAAATATTGTGTAACCCTTAAAGATGAGAGAAAAATCAATATAACATTCTCTAATGTAATGGCACCAGAAGTTACTATGTAATTCTACTTAATCATGTATTGAGTCTTGGAGATTGAATGGAAGCAACATGAGTTTGACTCATGGTTACATATGTCCTATTGTTTCTTTGTATTTGAGGAGACCAGAATTTGAGCCAGAAATTTTTAAATGTCTGTCTTTACAAAGGATTCAGCACAATTTTTGCATGAATAGGTTTTGTTGTTGTGATGATAGTTTGAAGTTAATAAGATTTTTTCTTATTGAAAAGTGATAAAATCACATTCTGAAAATACATAATTGAGATTTTTTATGAATTAAAGCTAGACAGCTCATAGGTTTGTTGGGATATATTTTATAAAATGATGCATTTTACACAAAGTATGACAGAGGAAATGAAATGTATAAGAAAGAGTGAAAGAAAATTTTCTCTATGCACTTGAGATAAAAATATATTCAAAAGAGTCAGTTTTATCAGTGGTAATGCCTCTTTAAAAATAGATTTGCTTCTTTAGGTTCAATCTACTTTTATAGGGTTATTGAGCAGTCTGCTCATGACTTTCATGTTTTTAACAAGGATGACATGGTTTTATTTCTATTAGTGGTCATGCTTTTTGATTTGTATATTAAACATATTTTAATATTCCATTTGATGTAGGTCACTTAGGCTTCATTCTTTCAATTTGCAAGACAGTTTTCAAAATAATCCTTCTGAACCTGCTTCAGCAAGCAATTTTCTGAGAACTTTTTTTTTTTTTTTTGGTTCTCCAGTGGCCAGCATTGGTCAGCTTTCAGCATTCCCATGGAAATGTCTTTTATTTTTCTGAAATTGTAGTTTTAAAATCTTTGGAAGGGCATAGAAAGAGTATACAAAATTAGAATTGAAGTTAACAACTGGGGAGGTCAGGGATTCAAGGCTCCCTACCAACTGCAGGGAGGGATTTTCCTAGACATCTAATAGAGAAATGTAGCCGAACAACCTGGGGCTCCTGCACGTGGCACCTTGATGCATGAACCAACAATTAGTGTTGAGGGAAACAGGTTTGTATTACAGGATCCCGACCTCAGGGAGGCTGGGAGCCCTCCTGCTCTGAGTCCTGTTCTCCCACAAGGCCTAGCAATTCCCTTGCTCCCCACCAAGCTATAAGCCAGAAGCCTGCCCCAAAGTCCCCCATATCCTCATCTGTTCTTAAGCTGGCTGCACAAACAGTTCTCCATCCTCTATGGAAGTTAGACTTGTGGGTTTCACAATCACCATCCTTTCACAGCAGCTCTCTCCTTCAAGATCTGGGGTATGCTTTCCTCAGCCTCCATGTAGTACTCCAGAAAAGCATGTGCCATGTTACCCTGGATCGTGGTGGAGTCCAGGAAGGCACACATCCCAAGAGACTGGCTTCTCCATACGTCCTTCAGAGAAGCAGAAGTCAGTGTTCCCAGTTCCCAGTTCAGCATTACAGGCAACTCCCACAAGTCGGTGCTTGGTTATGCAGATCCCTGCACAGCTCCATTAGCTTTATCCTGACACATCCGCCCTCATGGTGGAATCATGACTACAAACTGCACAACTGCTAGCTGCTCCCTCTCTCAGACCTCGTGGCCGAATCTCCTTATTTCACGGCTCCTTCCTCCTGGCTCCATCCCTACTCTTCAGTCCCTCATGGCAGAATTCTCAGAGAAGCCGAAGTAACTCCTCTCTCACGACAGACAGCATGATGGAATCTCTCAGCTCTCTCTCTCTCTCTCTGCCTGCCCTCATTCTATTTTATTTCATTATTTATTTATTTGAATTTTTATTTAAAAAAGTTTTAAGCATATTTTATATTTTATTGATTGTGCTATTACTGTTGTCCCAACTTTTTTTCCCTTTGCCCCTGTCCACCCGACATCCCCCTTCCCTCCAGCAATATCCCTCCCATTTAGTTCATATCCATGAGTCATGCATGCAAGTTCCTTTAGCTTCTCCCTTTCCTATACCATTCTCAACATCCTCTTGTGTATTTTGTTCCTACCAGTTATGCACGATCCCTACACATTTCCTCCTTTCTCTTCTTTCCCCAACCAGCTGAAAAACCCTCCAAATGATCCCCATATCTATGATTCTGTTCCTGTTCTGGTTGTGTACTTAGTTTGTTTTGTTTTTATTTTTTAGATTCAGTTGATAGTTGTGAGTTTGTTGTCATTTTAAAGTTCATGGATTTGATCTTCTTTTTCTTAAATAATTCTCTTTAACATTTCATGTAATAATGGGTTGGTGATGATGAACTCCTTTAGCTTTACCTTGTCTGGGAAGCACTTTCCTTATCCGCCCTTCCATTCTACATGATGACTCTGCTGGAGAGAGTAATCTTGGTTGTAGGTCCTTGCCTTTCATCACTTTGAATACTTCTTGCCAGTTTCTTCTTCCCTGCAAAATTTCTATTGAGAAATCAGCTGAGAGTCTTATGGGAACTCCTTTGTAGGTAGTAGGTAACTCCCTGTTTTCCTCTTGCTGCTTTTACGATTCTCTCATTATCTTAACCGGTCATTGTAATTATGATATGTCTCAGTGTGGTCTTCTTTGGGTCCATCTTGATTGGAACTTTGTGCTAACTGGACTTACATATCTATTTCCTTTGCCAAATTAGGGATTTTTTCTTTCATTATTTTTTCAAATATATTTCCAATTTCTTGCTCTTCCTTTTCACCTTCTGGCAGCCCTAAGATGTGAATGTTGGACTGCTTGAAGTTTTCCCAGACTATCCTCATTTTTCTGGATTCTTTTTTCTTTTTGTTTTGATTTTTTTCCTTCCTTATGTTCCAAATCATTGATTTGATTCTTGGCTTCATCCACTCTACTGTTGTTTCTCTGTAAATTGTTCTTTATTTTAATTAGTGAATCCTTCATTTCTGACTGGATCTTTTTTTTTTATGCTGCTGAGGTCCTCACTAAGTTCCCTGAGCATCCTCATAAGCAGTGTTTTTAGCTCTGAATCTGATAGATTGCTCATCTTCATTTCATTTAACTCTTTCTGGAGCTTTGATCTGGTTTTTCATTTGGGCCATGTTTCTTTGTCTCCTCATTTTGGAAGCCTCTCTGTGTTTATTTCTATGTATCAAGTAGAGCTGCTTTGACACTGTATCTTCATAGTGTGATCTAATGTAGTAGGTGTCCTGTAGGGTCCAGTCCACAGCCTCCTCTGTCACCCAAGCTGATGTGCACCCTTCGCGTGGGCTGAGTACACCCTCCTCTTGTGGTTGAGCCTTGATTGCTGTTGGCAGGTCGATGGGAGGGATTTGCCCAGGCCAGTCAGCTGCAAGGATTGGCTTGACCCCTTACCGCTAACCTCCACTCTCTGTGGAAGATCAGCTGTGCAGGGGCAGGGTGGAAGTGTTCGAAGTGGTCTGTACTGTCTCCTGGGTGTGCTGGCCTTGGGGTTTCCCTGGTGCAGGCCAAGGTCAGTCCCCACCTGTGTTTTTCCTCAGAGACACCCTTCCTGAGCCGTAAAGCAATCTGAGAATGCTGCTACTTGAGCTGGGCTTGGAGATTCCTAGGCGAAGCCAAGCTGTGAACCTAATCTGGCCCTGCTAGTGCCCCACCCAGAGTTCACGGATGTCAGCTGTTGCTTGTTTGGTAAGATTTAGGGAGTTGTGAAGCAGGAGCCATGACCAGTTATTCATAGGGAAAAGCAGCTTGGGTGGGCCTTTAAGTTGAGTGGGGCAGAATCTCTGGGGATCTCCAAGGTGGGTCAAATTTGTTAGCCAGGTTGATGGAGTCTCACATATGGCACCTACTTCTTGCTCCATGGCTCTGTGGGGGGAGGGCTCAAAAAAGGGACAATGGCCTCTGCTTGCCCTGATATCAGACACTTGAGCTTCTCCCGGTGTGCCACTGGTGCCCTTTAAGCTGCCGCGCTAGAGGCGTGAGTCTGAGTAGATGAGTCCATGTGTGGTATTTTTTTAAGAGGAACTGCTTGGGCCTCCAGAAATTTCTTCCACCAACTCAATCCACACCGGTTTTTATAGCCAGAAGTTGTGGGAACATAGCTTTCTGGCACTGGAGACCTGGGCTGGGGTCTGGTGTAGGGCTGGAACTCATTCCTTGCAAGATATCCCTTCTGAAATTTTATCCACCACACCTAAGTGAGAGACCAGCCCATTCCACATTCGCACCCCTCCTACCGGTCTTGATGGATGTGGCTTCTTTAATTCTGTAGTTGTCAGACTTCTATTTAACTTGATTTCTGACATTTCTGAGTTATGGTTGTTCTATATTTTAGTTGTAATTTTGATGTGGTTGTGGGAAAAGGTGAACCCATGTCTGCCTATGCTGCCATCTTGACCAGAAACCTGCCTGTCCTTATTTTAAATGCTGACCAGAGCTGTCTACAACACCTCATATCTGGCCCCTCCTACAATGAGCTACTTTTGCCAGTTTCCCCATATTTTTTACCTTCTTTTGGCTGCCATCTTTAGTTAGGGCAAGAGTACCCTATGAGACAGGAGTCTCTGCCTCCCTGCCTCTCAGCACAAGCCAGGTGTAAGTTCCCCTGGCTATGTAACGAGTCACTATAAGGTCTAAGAGTTACATAGACCTTTTGTCCTGGGCAGTAAGCACAGCTATCAACTTGCTAGTGTTATGAAAAGTATCTTAACCTGGTATCATACCCTCCCCTCATTCTCCAACCGTGGAATATGGGGAATAATTTCAGGGACCCCTGCCCTGCACCCCATTACAGATAGACTTTTTTCTTGCAGCTTTTTTTTCTTCACTTTTCAAAGTGGGAAAAGTTTTTTGTTTTTCAGTTGCAAAGAATTGGCCTATAAAACCAAAGAAATCTATAGGTTAAACTGCATACTTGTAGTGTTTCATTTCATTTTTATTTTTTATTTTTTTAAACATTTTATTTATTTATCTTTAGAGAGGAAGGGAAGGAGAGAGAGAGGGAGAGAAATATCAATGTATGGTTGCCTCTTGTGCGTCCCTTGTTGGGAGCTGACCTGAAACCCAGACATGTGCCCTGACTGGGAATCAAACCATGATCCTTTGGTTCACAGACCTGCGCTCAATCCACTGAGCTACACCAGCCAGGGCTCATTTTATTTTTAATGGCTTGCATTTTGCAGCACTGATTACTTGCTACAAACTTGTTTTCTCAAGTTTCTGCAAGGATTGTATCATGACTTGAACAGTGACCATGAGGAAGGGCATGGAGCCAAAGCTACCTTCTCTGGCTTCAATGCAGCAATTTTCCCACCCCTGTTATCAGCAATGGGGCTGTGAAAGGCACACCTGAGCCAACAATTTGGGGACAGCTCAGAAAGAATTTGTGGTGTTTATCCTTAAGATAATGTATTAGTTGTACTTAAAATTAAGCCTGAAAAATAATCACTAAACATAAAATAGTCCCAAGGATGTGATACATTCCATCACATAAACCCACGTCATTTTGTCCATCTCTTTATCAACTAGTGGGAATGCACCAAGGAACTCTAGATTTGGAGCTCAGAGTCCTGGATTCAAGCTCTGACCCTGTAACTTACCATATTCATAACCTTTAGAAAGTCATTTAAATCCTTGTTCAATTTTTTATCTGTAAAAATTACAAATTTAATAACTTCATCATTGGGTTGTTGGGAGAATAACTATATATTTATTGTTTATTATATTTGAGTGCTTTTTATGCTTTAGGTACAGTGATAATTACATGACACACTGTATCTCAATTGATCTCCCAGTAGCCCTGTGAAGTAAATACTGTAATGATTTACACTGAAAGTGAAAACTGTAACTATTAGAATTTAGGTAACTTTCCCAGGATTACAAATATACAGAATGCTAGAGTTGCAATTTGCCTGTAGAAATTTGTCCAATCTGTCTCCTAAATTCATGCTTTTAAATTTTATGTCACAAAATAATTTTTAAAAATATAAACCCCATAGAAATGTATAGGGATAGCATTTTTTAAAATAAAAACTTCAACTGTGTAGCATGGTTAGTTATCAGGACTGCTTGAATCAGGCAGGAAGATTTTTCAGTGGGAGAGTTTTTAGCTGTTCAACTAATTTTTTTCTATTCCTCACTTAAGCAGCAGAGGCAAAAAGATTGGACTAGTGTATGTTCAACCTATTCAACCTGAAACCTGTTCTTATTCTTGAGGTTATCAAGTGGAGTATAAAAAATATATTTTTGACATAAGATGTTTGATCAAACAGTGTGAGGTAAGGCTTTTTCTCAGCATAATTCCTACCTCAAAGGTAAAGATAACATACTTCCTATATTCTTATTGTTCAACTATTTTCAGTAATTTGTTTGGGATATTGTTTTGTGTAACATTAAACTTAAAATTTCAGATTGCTTTCTGAATTATACTTTAAGCTTTAGCTGCAGACATATTACAGTGATCTAATATCTATGTGCTTATTTTTTCATTATTAGCATGCCTTTGGCATCTGGCACCATATGCTGCAATATTTCAAAAAATTGCAATAGTATAACTTTATTACTGCAAATCATAAAATTAGTGATGCATGATTTAGTAAGCATGGTGATATTTGACAGAACTTCCAAACAATTATTACGGCATATTTAGTATGCACTTCCTCAAAGCCTTGCATGTAGTCCCAGACAGTAACCAGTAAGTTATACAAAAAGAACAGCAAAGTCACAATAAACATGATCAGTGATTTCAGTGAATAAGTACTCTCCATGTGATTTTTTTTTTATGTTTTTATGTAATCATGTTAAAATGATGCCCTCTAAAATATAAAATCACTCTTGCCCTGACCAGTGTGGCTCTGTTGGTTGACCATTGGCCCACAAAGCCCAAGGTCGCTGGTTTGATTCCCAATCAGGGCACATGCCTGGGTTGCGGTTTCAATCCCTGGTCAGGGTGCATACAAGAGGCAATGGATCCATGTTTCTCTTCCCCTCTTTCTCCTTCCCTTCCTCTCTGTCTAAAAATAAAATAAAAGATTTACTGTTCTAGCAACTTTCAAATATACAAAATAGTATTATTAACTTCAGTCACCATTCTATACATTATATCTCATTTATGTAATGACTTACTTATTTTATAACTGGGAGTTTGTACCTTTTGACTCCCTTCATCCATTTCTTCTACCCTAAACCCCTTGCCCTTAGCAACCACCAATCAGTTCTCTGTATCTAAGAGCTGTTTTTTATTTTTTGTGCAATTGTTTTTGTTTTTAGATTCCATATATACGGGAGATCATAGGGTATTTACCTAGTATGATGCCCTTAAGGTTCATCCATGTTGTTGCAAATGACAAAATTTCATTAATTTTTATGGCTGAATAATATTTCATTGCTTGTGAACACACCACATTTTCTTCAGCCCTTCAATCATTGACACTTAGGCTGTTTCCACATTGGCTTTTGTAAATAATGCTGCAGTGAACATAGGGGTGCCTATATCTTTTCAAGTGAGTCTTCTGGTTTTCTTCAAATAAAAGCCAGAAGTGAAATTTCAGAATCATACAGTAGTTCTCTTTTTAATTTTTCAAGAAACCTCTGTACTATTTTCCGTAATGTCTGCACCAGTTTACACTCCCATGACAGTGTACGAGGGGTCCCTTTTCTCCACACCCTTGCCAATGCTTGTGATTTTTTGTCTTTTTGATAAAGCCATTCTAACAGGTGTGAGGTGATATCTAATTGTGGTTTTCTTTGCATTTCCCTGATATTAGTGATGCTGAGCATCTTCTTATGTACCTGTTGAGCATTTGCATGTTTTCTTTGGAAAAATGCCAATTTGGATCTTATGTCCATTTTTCAATCAGATTTTTTTTGCTATTGAGTTGTTTGAGCTATTTATATATTTCACCTAGTTACCCTTTATCAGATTTGATTTGAAAATGTTTTCTCCCATTCAGTAGGTTGCCTTTTCATTTTGATCATGATACCCTGTGCCATGCAGAGCTTTTTAGTTTGATGTAGTTCTACTACATTTTTGCTTGTTCATTTTTGCTAATTGGATGTAGTTTCTAATAACAAGATAAGAAGTTGTGATGAGGCAAGAATAAGTGATAGAATTATATCACTACCACCATTCACCTAGTAAATCATTTTGGTGTTTCAGCTACTTGAGCTTGTTCCTTAGCCTAAGTTGTTTATAGCATGTTAGTCTGTATGTTGTAGTTTACCCACTTTCTTATTTCTTGTTAGAATGGGAATGTTGTCCATGGTAGCATTGTTCTTAATAATTCCAAAGTGAAAACCTCCCAAATGCGCATTAATAGAATGGATAAAGTGTGGTGTATTCATATATTGAAATGCTGTATAGTAATAAATATGAAATAACTACTGATAGCCATAGTATACATTAATTCCACACACATATGATGAGTGAAAGACACCAGCCAAAAATATATGTATTGTATGCATTCATTTATTTGAAGTTCAAAAACAGGAAAATTAATCAGGACTCTTAGAATTCAGAGTGCTGGGTACTTTTGGGGAGAAAGGAAGAGTAGTGATTGTAATGTGGTGGGGGGGAGCTTCTGGTGTGGTGTTAATGGTATTTTTCTTGACTTTGGTGGTAACAGCTATTGTGTGTTTACTTTGTGATAGCCCTTTGAGCTTTGCACATGATCTGAGTATAATTCCGTGCATGCATGTGCTACTGTTTATTTAAAAAATATATTAAAAAAATAAGTCATATCAAGAAAAGGAGATCTGTCTACTCTTTTTATAGACTGCTTATAAACTCTTAGGCTTAAGACCTTTTTTGTTTTATTCAATTTTTATGTTGGTCAAAATTTGATTTCTCTTTACATTTTTTAATAACTATACCTTATATAAAATTAAGATATTGCTAATATTTACTGCTATCAACTAATTCGTGGCATCTATGCTATTTGCAGCACACAGAGAAAGTAGGTTTCCAGGCATTCCTAGAGAAGTTTTTGCTTAGCTGCAGTTATGTTGCTTGGAGAAGAATATTATTTCTATACCGAATTATCTACAAGAGATAATTGAGGGCCTGGAATTCAATTAAAGCAGCCTGCTAGAATCCAATATGTTCAGAGATTTGAGAGTGAGTGAAAGCCATATTTGTAGCCTTATTTCTAAAAGGTTTATTAATTATGAGACTCATTCTTGTGGGGTTGGCTGACTGGTTGGTATTGGGAAACTGGCTGAAAGAAATGGCTTTTATTTACTTCTTATCCATTTGTCTCTAAAATGGAATTAAGATAATATCCTTTAGTATATTTTATATCTCTAGGCATCTGGAAATGATTTCTCTGAAGCAGCACCCAGGCAAAAATAAAATAAATGGTCTCTCTTTAATTTTTTCCATCTCAAATAAGCAATCCAGTACATACAACTTTATTGAGGGAGCCTAAAGAGAATGTTTGTGTCATCAATTAATATATGGATAAATTTTGAGTACCTGAAGCAACTATTTCCAGACAAAATAAGATATATTGGTATATATTCCTAATGCTATAGATGGAGATTTCTAATTTTACCTTGATATTTCAGGGCAAGTGATACTTTCCAATTTCTTTTAACACTTCTCATTTGCTTTTGTGGCTGAGTAGGATTTTCTGTTTGCTGTTTTTGTGACAAGTATCAGGAGTAATTGCTCACTTAGTCTACTTCATGTAGTCCAATTTTTGCTGCTTTATATTTCACCCTATAGCTCATTTCACCTGCTGATGCATACTTTGTAGTTTCTTCACTTTCTGTATTCCATACCATAAAAAGCACATAAGTGATATTTCTGAGCAAATATAATGGCACCCGATCAAGCTAGTATATAACATTCCATGTTTTGTTGCTTTATTGGAAACACATCTTTTTGTAGCAGTGGGGAAGAGTGTGCTGAAGCAAGGGAAGGAGGGGGTTTTGGCTGGGGTTGGGGGGAGTGGTGGGGGGGAAATGCAGACAACCGTAATTGAACAACAATAAAATAATTTTTAAAAAGTGTGCTGTTCTTAATAAAAAATGAAAATTGTCTGGGTAATGTGTGCTTGTAAAGGCCTATCTGCAGATACGGATCTAACAAATTCTCGAATGTTGTGTATGTCAAAGAATGTATTTAAATCGTTAATTAGTGAAGGGACCAGTAAGATGTTATGACTGTTCCAAAGAGCCCTTAAGAACCTTGGTATTTGTAGGCAATTTATGAAATATAATTGATAATAAGATTGCAGAGTTGGAATAATACTCTTTAATGTCAAAGAAAGTATAAATCTTTGGAGTTATCTGTTCTAGCAAACACAATGATTTTCATCTTTCTTGGGCAGAACCTACAAATTAACAAGTAGGTTTATTAAATCTGGGAACTTTAATTAATAACAAATGATGAAATGAAATAAGCACATGCTCCTAGGTAATTCCTGGGTAGATTTTGCCCATTTGTAATGCTGAAAAGATGTATGTTCTGAATTATTTGCCTTATTTCCAAGTTTTAGAAAATTTTTCTAATACAAAATATTTATGCAATTTATCTTTATAGAATATGGAACTTGAAACTGACAAATAGAATTTTTCCCACTAAAAATCATATTACAGAAGGAATAAAATTATCCCATAATTCATGTGCCAGGCTATAGTTATTAAATACAAAAAAAGGAAGAAATGTGCTTTCGGGAGGCACAAAGAACAGAGGTGGGTGTTTATACTTCCAGTAATGCAATGAAATTGAGTGTAACTAATAGAGTGTGAAATAGTCTCCCAAGGAACATAATGGGATCCTAAAAAAATAGCTTAAAACAGGAGTAGATAGAGGTCTTGGAAATACAGGCAAGGAAAATCACTTCAGCTTCGGAAGATGATTTTTCAGTTGTTACAAAATATTGCTGCTTCTAATTTTGTTATTTTCATGCATGACTGACCCTTTGTCATTTTAGTGTTGATTCACCTGATTTATACATACACCAGAAAACAAAATGGGATCAGAGAATCCAAAGTTTATTACTATAAATATCAATAAGGTATAGCAAATATTTGCTTCTGAGGTAGGTAGTGCACTCTGGAGATGTGCATTATGGGTAAGGGGCTAAGCTGGTTTCCCTAACAGAGCTCACCACTGATTTTGTGCAGCACTGATATTCTAGCCATGAATACTACTGTATTAAACATACTGTATGGCAATGTGGTTTGTATTGTGGACAATTAGTTTTGGGGGTCTTCATTAAGAGCCTAACCTACTTTAAGAACTTTATGTCAACAGAGTTAGACATAAAGTAGTTTCCAATATAAAGCCAATTTCCAAGTTCATTAATGTTACATTAATGAAAATAAGCTCAGTGCATTTTTCATAAATACAGTGATAAACAGAAAGACATTCCTAGCACTGTAAAGAAAAATGGTAAATTTTATATTTAGAGATAGACTTCTTTATATTTATTATCAACACTTCACTAACATTTTTCTGAATACTAACACTATTATACATCAGCATTTAAAAAAAATCATCAAACCATTTATTTGTCTTAAATCTAAGGACTCTTTTTCACAATCCTCGTTTGTCTTCTGAACATGGGTTTGATAAATACTAGTTACAACTTTTCTTACTTAGAAATTTTGTTTTGATCCTCACCTGAGGACATGCTTATTGATTTTCAAGAGAGGAGAAGGGAAGGAGAGAGGGAGAAACATTGATGTGAGAGAAAAATCCATCGGTTGCCTGTCCTAGGAGCCCCAACTGATGATGGAATCTGCAATGCCCGCGTGTGCCCTGACCTGGAATCACATCCACAACCTTTTGGTTTACAGGCCCAACTAAGCCATTTAGCAAGCATCTTACTTAGAAGTATTTTAAACATGAAAAGTTAAATACAAACACACATCAGAATTTTTAGTCAATGAATTTCTCAGTTATCTATATTTAATTCTACTTGACCACTGACATATCAATTTTGTAGTATTTTCAAGAAAGTTGATTGTTTTATCTTCTAGGTTTGATTTCTGTAATTAAACCTGCATTAGGCTAATATTAACTTAAGTGTAACTATCATTCAAATTTAAATGATATTTAAACACAGTTTTTAAAAAAAATCCTCACCCAAACACATGTCTCCATAGATTTTAGAGGGGAAGGGGAAGAGAGAGAGACACACACACACAGGGAGGAAGAGAGAGAGAGAGAGAATAGATCAGCTGCCTCGTGCACGCATTCTGCATTCCAACCAGACCTCGACCTGCAACCTACCATGTGCCCTGACCAGGCATCAAACCAGCAACGTTCCAGTATACAGAATGGTGCTCCAACCAGCTGAGCTATGTGACCAAGGCAACACATACTCCTTTTTAGGGAAATTTTTTATATTATAAAGGAAACATTTTTGCTCGCACCCATATGCCCCATATTCTAATAATATTAATTAATCAAGGCATATGGAAGCATTGTTTAGAATTGTTCTACCATAGAGGAAGAAGCAGCCACCATAAAAGTACTTGTTGTTCTTAAAAATGATTGTCATTTCAATATAAAAACTTCAAAAAATTAACTTGTAATTCTAAAGTTCTTAAATCTTCTTTGCCTGCACATAAACATCTTATGTAAGTTTATTTTCAGTGTTTTATTTGTTAAAGTATGAAATCCAATGTTTTAAGATTGTAAAAATTAAGTATTTTATTTATATGTTACATTTTTTTCTATTTTCAACATACTTATGACTTATTGTAGTTAGTTAATCACAGAAATATAGCTAAGAACTTTCCAAGATTTCTAATTATTGTGAGATAAAATTTGACTAATTTGAGATGACTCACCAAATAAATGAATGAATTGAGCCTGTTGTGATGTTATACATCTATTTAAATGGCAAAAAAATTGGCTGTGTCCACATTTAAGAAATTATCAATTATTAATAATAACCATTAAAACTTTAAGAAAATACCTAATCCTTACAGAACATCATGGCATTGTAAATGAATTGTATGTGAAAGGTTATCTTTCAAAAATGAATGGATGGGAAATAAAAGTTTCTGTTTTGTAATGCTTTAAGTCACTGAAATAACTACTCATTTTAATATTCATTTGCAAATTGAATGATAGCATAATTAAAAAATCTACATAATAGTTTTCAAACAGATTTTAAAGTTTGGGAGAATCTTAAAACCTGAGAAATACGTGAAGCAAACATTCTTCTGTAGCAGCCATAGTAGATCTGTACCACATGGCTGGCCATCATTATTAAGTGAATAAGTTGCTATTTGAACATGTATTTTATTATAACATAGGATGGGAGTGATATTTTCTTGAGTGAAATAGTCCAGGGTGATTAAGGGTCTATTGTCTATGAATGATTTTGTATGTAGGGCTTGGGACTGGAATTTATACAACATAATAATTCCATACACATTTACCCAGAACGTACTGTGTGTCTGTACAGCTCTATGTAACACAAGAACTTTGAAAGAATACAAGATTTTGCCCTAGCTGGGTGGCTCAGTTAGTTGGAGCGTTGTCCTGTGCACCAGCTGTTTGTGGGTTCAGTTCCTGGTCAGGGCACATACCTACACACACCTAGGTTGTGGTTCAGTGCCCAGTTGGGGTGCATATGGGAGGCAACCAATCTCTGTTTCTCACATTGATGTTTTTCTTTTTTCTCTCTCCCTTTTCTCTCCCCTTTTTTCTCTCCCCCTCCCTCCCTCTCCCTTTCTCTGTCCCTAAAATCAACAAGCATATCCTCAGATAAGGATTTAAAAAAGAATACAAGATTTTGCCTTTATATAAAACATATTTGGCACCCTGGCTGGTGTAGCTCAGTGGGCTGAGTGTGGGCTGCAAACCAAAGGATCGCCAGTTTGATTCCCAGTCAGGGCACATGCCTGGGTTGCGGGCCAGGTCCCCAGTGGGGGCGTATGAGAGGCATCCACACATTAATGTTTCTCTCCCTCTCTTTCTTCCTTCCTTCGCCTCTCTCTAATAAATAAATAAATAAATAAAATCTTTAGAAAACATTTATATGTAAAAGAAGACATATTTATATGTCTTATATGTAAATCAAACAGCTAGAAATTCTATAACCACAAATGATAGAATAAGTAGATTCATGAATACATTATTAGAATAAAAAATATGACCGTAGTTTGAGAATAAAGATATACAAAACATATTTACTTATCTACATTTTAAAAATATTTGATAATTTTTAAAGTATTTTGCTGTTATCTACAGTACACACATATTTATATTGAAAAGAGGTGAGGGTGTTATAACTATTAGCCTAGAAACCAAAATGATGAGTTAAACCTCAAGATCCTAAAAAAACTAATTCTGCGGATTAGTACTACCAGTGCATGTGCCTACAAGCATTTGCTTTTCTTTGCCCTGAGAGAAACATGGTTCCTTTTAACTACAAAAACAGTGCAGGTGCCTCAACAGTAGGATTCAAATGTAATAGGGAGAAGCAAAGATCTGTGATGAAGGGAGAGCAACTTAAAATTGCCCAAGACCTTTTCACTTCCTTTATTAGGATTTATTGATCATGTTTTTTGTGCATAATACCAAGCTAAATTATTTAGCTCTGCACTGAGTACTGTAGCAACAAATCCTGACCTTTAGAAGCTTTTCAACTACTTGCAGAACTACGAAAGACGTCCAGAGTCTAATTTCTTTCCTGCCCACTTATGTGGTTTAATCACAGAAAGCACTCACAATTTAACTTCAAAAATTTGGAAACATATACCAAGGAGACATACAGAAATTGTGCCAATTCCTCAGTGAGTGGCTCTCTGATGTTTGAACCTGGCGAAACTGTTTCTTGGATCCTGGTGTTCTTCTCTTGGGGAGGATGTGACTTCTGTGCCTTTCCCTGAATTATGGCTTGGCTGCACAGGTGCCTTTTTTCCCATCCCAGGCTAATGTAGGGTTAAGGCAGAGGAGCAGCCTCAGATCACTTTGTGTCCTAACAGGAAGCGGTGCCAGCGGCAGCACCGAAGCTGGCACTTGTCATGTGGCCCTGACACAGTGATGTGTCAGAACTGGGTCAGACCAGCTCATACGGCAAATCGGCTGTTTGTTATACTTTCAGGAATTTTTTGAGCTGGTCATTAAATCAGCCATTATTAAATGGAAATTAAATAAAGTCATAAGTAAATTATATTAAAATGGAGTTAATACTCAAATTTCACCATATTCTGATATTTTATATTTTATTATTATCTATATGTAAGCTTAAAGTTATGTTTATTGTATCTATACGGTGTACATACTGCATATTTTTGTAAAGATTGTATTTATTTTTAGGGAGAGGGGAAGGGAAGGAGAGAGAGAGAGAAACATCAATGTGTGGTTGCCTCTCACATGTCCCCCTGCTGGAGACCTGGCCCCACAACCCAGGCATGTGCTCTGACTGGGAATTGAACCAGCGACCCTTTGGTTCGCAGGCCCACATTCAATCTACTGAGCTACACCAGCCAGGGCAGTGTAAATATTGCATATTTGCATGTTTCATGTTCAGAGATGCAATTTTAATAGCTGAAAATTTTCCATGGTAAGAGTATTTACACACATTTAGATACACAGATTTATCATTTCATTGGTTGTCTGGACTTAAGAAAGTGGTGGAGAAAATGTTAAAAATGGAGATTAAATTGAGATTGTGTTATGTCTGTAGTTAATTGTGAATCACACAAAAAATTGAGGAAATATTTGTTCATGACTTGAAAACTATTAAGGTAATTTATCAAAGAAGTTGCTCATGTCATTAATGAATGGGCGAACTTCTGTCATATATTGCTTTCATTTTCTTTTTAATTGGTCACCTAAATGAAAATATTAACCAACATTTATGTCAGAACTGAATTTGTTCATCACTTACAAACATTGATTGGATATACACATAAGATTTTCTAAAAAAATCAGTGCAAGAAATCTGTGAGAATCAGTTGGTTATATAGAATTTATAATAAACAGAATTATATATTTAGTATTTGTAAATTGTTTTCTACACATTCTTTGTATCAGTTAAATTTTACAATTCATGTTTTATGTGTGTGTGTCTGTATACTGTGTTTTGCAGAGTTGTTAGTTAAACATTTACTATTGCATGGTAGTAAATGATAAAGACCAGCATGATACTGGCCTTTATCCTTTCATTTGGTGACTGTTTCTTTGCCTTCCCCTTTTGGCTGCCTCTTTGTCTTTGTTTCTGTGTACTAGGTAGATTTGCAAAGTCTCTGGTGCAGCAGACCTTTGTCACACACTTCCTGTGACTGGCCCTGGGAAACCTATTCGGAGCTATCAGAGATCCACAGCATGTGGCTCCCTCTGGTAGGCCAGTCTCCACGTGGCGATGTGGTTTCTTCTGTAAGTGCTTGGTTATAAGGCTTCTCCCCATCTAGTGTTCAATTGGTTTTTCAGGATGCTTTTTCTACGCTTTAGTTGTAAATCCAGTTTGGTCCTGGGAGAAGGTTAGTGTAGCTTCCACCTATTCTGTTGCTACCTTGGATCTCCAAGGCCTTTATTCTTGTCCATCATGGAAAAGTACAATAGATTCTCACTGATCCCTCTCTCTAAAACTTCTACTTTGGCTCGCAGTGCTCACCTCTGGCTTTTTTTCTTACTTAAACCACCATTGCTCTCTCTTAATCTCCTTCCTGTAGCTTTAGTTCCCATTCTCACACAGCAGCCAGTGTGCACTTTCTACAACATGAAACATACCATGTAGCTTCTCTAATTGAAATCTTGTAAGGGCTTCTCACTGCACCAAGAATATGACCAGAAACATTCGCCATGGTCTTCCAAAGTCTACATGGATCTCACACTCAGCTTTCTCCAACTGGCTGGTCTTGCTCACTGTGCTCCAGATAGTGGGCTCCTGCTGTTTGCAGAGCGAACATGCCCTCTTCATTCTCAGGGTCTTCCTGCTCCTTCTGCCGCTAATGCGCTGTTTTTAGCTTCTCAGAGTGGCTCCTTCTTATCCTTCAGACACATCTCAAATATCATTTGTTCAGAGGCCCTTCCTAGTCACCCCAACTGAAGCTGAACTCTTTCAGTTACCCCCTATCACCTCATTTTACCCTCTTTATTTCTTTCACAGACTTTACCCATCACGTAATTTTACAAATGATATCTATTTACTTGCTTACTGCCCAGATTGCGCAGGAAGGTGTAAGTTCCATGAGTATAGACATGCTGTTTTCTTTTTCGTTGCTGTAATCTCATTCCATTGATTCTGGAAGAGTTGGTGCTATTTGTTGAAAGAAAGAAAAGGAAAGGAAAAGAAGAAAGGTAGGTCTGGACAGAAGAAAAGTAACTGTAATTATAGTAGGAAACTTTTTTTCCTCCTTGACCAGATAGGAATTTATCTAGTATTTTGCTTTTAGGTTCATGCATATGTTGTTTTAAAATAGAAATTCTTCATCATATTAAGGAACTACACTTTATTCCAATTTTACTTGGAATTGTTAAGAAAAATAAATATTAATGATTATCAAATTTTTAAAATAAAATCTACAGAGTTGATAAATAAAAAAAAAAACTGTTATTACTATTAGTGTTACTGGACAGGGAGGTTGGCCCTGAACAGGTCAGCCTAGGGCCCTGACCTGTGGTGTGTGGGTTCTTGACTTCATGCAGGAAAGATTTCACAACCCGAGTCCAGGTGACTATGAGGTTGTGTTTATTAAAACTGCAACAGTGAAACAAAGAAGGGACTGGAGTAGAAGAAGCAACTGGAAACTAGAACAGGAGCAGAATCACTGAAATGGAGATCACATGGAGGGTTATCAGTGGGGAGGGGGAAGGAGGAGTGGGGGAGAAGGTACAGGGAATAAGAAGCATAAATGGTAGGTACAAAATAGACAGGGGGAGGTTAAGAATAGTATACGGAATGGAGAAACCAAAGAAATTATGTACAACCCATGGAAATAAACTAAGTGTGAGGGGATGCTGGTGGGAGGGGCAGTGCAGGGCAGAGGGGAAGAAAGGGGAGAAAAAGTTGGGACAACTGTAATAGCATAAGCAATAAAATATACTTTAAAAAAAGCAACTGGAGGGCCTAGGCTGAGCTGCCTTAGCTCACTGGAAAGTCAGAGAAAAGGGGGCCTTGGGCACAGGTCAGGGGATTAGCCTGGGACATGGTCCTCTTGCCCACTGCCTTCCAGTTTAGGAGATGTGTGCCATGGGGAAAGAATTGGGGGAAGGAGAGAGGGAAAAGAATGGTGCGGGCTGTTCTCCAGAGGGAGAAATCTGCATGTACACATGCGGATTTCTTTGTCTTGAGGCTTTTATGTCTCTCTTGAAGGCAGAAATCCTAGGGAAGGTCTCAGGAGAAAGTTTCAGTAGGATGTTCATCAGTTCTCCAGGTGTGCTTTCCTAGGGTCATGGTCTCCACTGATTGGTCAGTGACAGGGAAGGGGGTTGTTAGTCATTGCGGTTGGTCCTCTCGTCACCCGCTGCTTTTCCTGCTTTTTTGAGCCTGGACCTGAAATACCAATACAACGGAGGCCTAGATGTTATTGTCTCCAGGGAGGTGACCTTTTGTATCTGGCTATAAATTGCTCAGCCAGTTCGTTCAGCACTCTGTCTCAGTTTCCCCATTCTACTTGCCAAGGAATTTTCCTAGCTTCTTACTATCCTGTCTTATTAGCTCTACATTTTTTTTTTACAGATCAAGTTAAATAAATCAGATCATTTCTTTTTCTGGGTCAGGCTGAGCATTGCAAGATATTTTTTATTTAGTGGTACATTTGGAGCCAAAATATTTCTCCATTCTAAATATTGATATTCTGAATATTAATAAGTAATTTACCTTTATTTATTTAAGGGAAAATAATTATCTATAGAGGAAAAATCTTAGAACAGAGCCTGAATCTGCTTTGCTTTTTAATGTGAATCTGCAAATTTAAATAATCACAAATAGAGCTTTGAAAAATACCTTTCACAGGCATTTGTGGGGTGTGACTATTTAAGTAAATGTTATAGGGCTAACAGAAGTGAAAGTTAATGTTCTCAGAGAGAGAGACAGAGAGAGAGAATGAGGGAATTAAGGTACTATATGTCTTGAGGATGAAATCAGGGGAGCACAGCTCCTTGGCAGTGATAACATGGATAATGAATTCTAGAAGTTTAGTAACTGTCATTCTCTATAAAAGAGATGGAATCACATAAATTGTTTCTATTCTCTACTCTGCTTATATAACGTTGTTATTTTTTAAATATGTAGTATTGACACAACCATCTAGCAAAGAGAAATACATGTTCACTTTTTCCCCACTAGTACTTTTCAAACCAGACCTTTTTTCTCTTAATCTGAATTATGCCAAGCGTGAAATGCAGCCATAAACACCATCATCTATTTATTTGTTGTCTAGAGTCTGGGGAGCCAAATCCCTTCAATTTTGTTGTGACTATTCATTCAAGGATGGAGGAGCCAATATTCCAGGTCATGTCCTTTTTCTATATTAAGTGTCTCGCATGTCTGAGGGATATCATGGCAGAGGCAATCCTTCCTAAGACATCTAAGCATAACTTTTAGAAAAAAAAAAACCCTCTTTGGAGGCTTGTATTTACTTCATACCCATGCATAGAAGACCTAACACACCTATGTTACTTGAATGAGATGTAATTTTTAAATAAAATTGTATTTAAATATCATATGAATGCTGTACTTCTGTGGTCTAGTTCCTTTAACTAAAATGATGAAATTGGCCCTGGCTGGTGTCGCTCAGTAGATTGAGCATGGGCCTGTGAACCAAAGGATTGTGTTTGGATTCCCAGTCAGGGCACATGCCTGGGTTACAGGATAGTTCCCAGCAGGGGACGCACGAGAGGCAACCACACATTGATATTTCTCTCCCTCTCGTCTTCCCTTCCCCTCTAAAGATAAATAAATAAAATCTTAAACAAATAAATTAAAAAATAAAATAAAAATGTTAAAAAAATAAAATGATGAAATTGTCATCTCTTCTTGAAAGGTGACTTAGAAGAACCCAAAAGTACTTCTCAGTTTTCATTAAGTATGAGCATGATCAACACATTTTCGCCCAACATAGCAAACTTATTAGAAAGATATTCAATATGGAGAGAAGATAAGAAAATATGGAGAGCAGTGGGCCTCTGTGTTTTTAGAACTTTTCCACATTTTAATAACTTTTGTTTATGGTGAAGTTTTCTGGTCCTATTTGAAGACATTTACCAGCAATGCACACCTTCTAAACTTCTAAAGCAACGAAATGAAAGGCAAGAAGATTAGAAACTATGTGATTTCACTATTGGAATGCTTTTAATATATATGAGTCCTAGAACCATGTTCTAATTACAAGAAATCATGAATTCTGGGGCTAGCTAGTTGCCTAAGAGATTATCATTAAGAAGGTAGTAAGTATAATGTCACAATACTTTAAG